>OY748300.1:1848114-2092099 GCA_963556515.1 Nudaria mundana
TTGCGGCGGGATTATCCCCAAATAACTCCAGTATCCTTTCTTGTTCCCGTACCCGACCACTATCACTGAACCTGGGCTGGAACTGTCCGTAATCGCGTAATCACTGTGTGACAGATAACCTCGTTGCCGGGTTCGGTGTAGGTAGATTTGGAAACCTTACTGCATATTGGCGGCAGGCTTCTGCCACATTATCATCACTCCAAGCAAGCATCTAGCGAGCGAGATGGGTCAAGGTCAAAGGCGCTAGCGCCGCTCCCGCCGCCCCGCGCCCCGTCTCTATCCGTGCATTGCATGAATTGATGATACAAGTTTGTTTACCTAATTTTTACGGTGCGCGTAAACTGCGGCGTAGAGTTAATAACTATCAGACGCGAAACTAAATTAATATTATTTTTTGTATGAAAGTAAAATTTAACGTATTATAAAAAGTCGTAGAACAAACGTTGTTACTTATGATGTCAGCTGTCTACCCCTGGGAGGATGCTGGTTAATTACAAATAACCCTGTATAAATAATAATATGGTCATCAGTCGTCTAAATCCTATGGCAAAGGCTTTAGGACCATAATGTGTGTATGTATTTCCACACAAAAAATATTCCATGGGGGAATTCTTATGAGGCGCCTGGCAGTGGACGATGGGACGGATTTAAAAATAACATAAAAAAAATACCATTACAAACCCCACATACCTTCAATTCCTTCAAATAACACCTGACCGGGTTGAACTCCACGACAGGTATGACGTCCTCCCCCACTGCGGCGGGCGCGGCCTGCAGCCTCCCCGCGCGCCCGACCCTCTCCCCGGAGTGAGGGACCATGGACGGGTACAGGTGGATCAGCACGTCGTAACCGGAGAGTGAGGGGACGAAAATACCCTAGAAATTGCATTATCTTTATTATATACTAGCGGCTTCATAATTTGAACCGCACTTTCAATTAAAAAAACCGCATCAAAATCCGTTTAGTAGTTTTAAAGATTTAAACATATACAGGGACAGACAGGCGTGAAATGACGACGTTAAGAATCACTTTAGTCTATTTCAAATAACTTGAGAGATAAGGTGATTGACACCTCCACAAGTAATGCAAAAGCGCGTCCCCCCCCCCCCGTTCACTGTTGAGTTTCTATACAAATATCTATGAGGCGTATCGTTTTGACTTTAATAAAAAGAAGGTGATTTGACTTGACTGTCACCTCCCCTATTGTCGGAATGGGACCAAATGGAAAGCAGTAACTTCCATAAAAAAAAGTTCAAAATATATTCAGTCGAAAGAAATAACAAATTTAAAAAAAAATAGTGCGGTCGGGGGACCCCCGCCAGGAACTAAGTTCTTTGCGCAACTGCAACGCAACCCTACCTGGGTTTGGTTACTTTTCGTTTTAACAACGACGCGGACGCTAAATTAAAAAAAAAACGGACCATATTTTGGCTTCTGCGGACCACCAGTTGGGAACCCATGATAAACGTAACGTGACGATTTCTACTAAATCGCACTACCCGTAAGTCGCGTTAGATAACTTCGTTCCCAAAACATACAGTCGAATTGAAAACGTCCTCCTTTTTATGAAGTCGGCTAAAAGAATCACTATACACATTGACAACACACACTTACAAAAAAGTTTCCTCACCATTATATTATCTTTAGTGTCATTGATGACAGCATTCTCCAAATATTGCAGCGTGTTAGCAGCTAAGCGACACACACGGACTAACACTTGTACCGTGGGACCGCTCCTAGTGCTGATCGAGGTTATGGGCCCGTCGTGTGACGTCACTATACACATGGCTGGGCGGTCCTTAGATAGCGACTGTTCGGACGTGGTTATTTCTTCACCTAGACATAAAAATTATTTAGTTCAATGATTGGTAAAAAATAGGGGCTCGTGGTCTTGTGGTTAACACATTGCAAAGGTTAAGCAACATCTAGTCAGGCCGGTCTTAGGATGGGTGACCATTTCTTAAGACACTGAGACCCCTCCGGGCCTCGGTTGTTATACGAACATCTATGGCAGTCGTTAGTTGGAGCCCTAAATCAAAAATCCTCGCGGTCTAACTACAGAACTTCGATATCGCCCATGGGTTGTGGAGGTCAGATGGCAGTCGCTTCACGGAAAATATCGAAGTTCAGCCGAATCGCAGTTAGACTGGAAAGCCGACCCCAACTGAGTTGGGAAAGGCTCGGTGAATGATGATGATGGTTGATAAAAAAAAATCAAAAAGCTGTCTGCCCTGAACTAATTTCTGATTACCGCTGCTTCACGTGCATGATATAGGTTTCTCGTTGCAGATACCCATGGGAACACATTACCAGAACTATGCAAGGACAAGCTACATATTAGTGAAAGAATCTTCAAAATTGGTTCGTTGGAGTAAGCTGGACTAGAGCGTTACGAAAAGTGTAATTTGGCGAGGCGCACGGAAGTTGAGAGGGAGATATAAGTTAGTGAAGATAGAAAGAGAGGAGTTACGTTTTGTTTAGTAATAAACAAAACGTAACTCCAAGGAGCAAGAGAGGTAGGTACGAGGACACATTCTTTCTCTCTTTATCTCAAAGAGTTTTATGTCATGTGGTCTATAAAGCACACTCTTTTTTTATTTTATTTAAAAGCTGGTGCCTTGTCTGTGGTCCCATTTGAATTTAGTCCAGTTCTAACAACACACACACACACGCACACACAAACACACACAGACACACACAGACACATACACACACAACCCGTGACTCATAATTGCTCCTTAAGATACAGGCGTACCCTAGTTTAAGAAGCAGGGTTCAACAAGTTAAAAATATGGCAAAAATTTGCCATATATTTTAGAAAGTTAATACTATCAGGCGTTACTTTTCGGAAGTACAGTCAGCTTCAGAGAAAAGGAACCCCCCTTGATAATGACATGAAAGCATTAAAGTTTTTTGAATCATTGTGTATATGGCATGTTGGTCTAGTGGTTATGACCGCTGCGTTGTGGACACGGCAACCGGGGTTCAAATCCTCGGACACAAGTTCTTTTTTTATTCATATAATTATTTTTTTATTTTCTTAAGCACTTTTTGTTAATTAATATTTAAGGAATCGAATTTTATAGTAGGTATGAGGTTTGTAAGAAAAGATAGGCTTATTGCATAAACAATATTAATTTATTTCTCGAATTACATTAATAGGTTTTTTTCTTTCATCTTTCCATTCCTGGTTGAGTATACAGTTTTTCTATCTGAGTTAAATTGGGGTTACTTATTTTTAAATTTTACGTGACCTAAGTTTATTGACAAAATACTATACCCTAAGTGAAGTATAAAATGTTTACTTAATATACTGAATATCGCCGCGTCACATGACTCACGAATGACGTCACGTGATGCGATCGTTCGCTGAGCTGCGAACGCACGAGCAGCTTCATCTGCCTTTTTTTTGCATGTTCATATTAATTTGTAATTTTCTGATATGTTTCGTCTTTCGGCTCAATTGTATACCAAGATACAATTTACTTACAAAAAAATACCACATTAATTTATGTGTTGATGGAGGATTCACTTGATAATAATGGCGAAAATATGAATAGCATTACTCCTTTTATCGAACAAAGTTGATTACGGTGTAATTTTCTAGACCTTAAGGTTTAAATTTCAACTTCCACCATATGTGATAATAATAACTGCTCAATAGACTAAAAGATAAGGTTGAAATTAGTATAGATTTCTCATTTAGTTCAATAGATTACGCTTGATAAGGCTTGTTGCACTACCGTCATGTTTTACTTCAAAAACTTATCTGCAGTATGAGCTGCGGCTATAGTATTATAATATATGTGACAGCGCGCTAAGGTTGCAATTAGAACACTTCTTTGCCTTATTTACTAAACTGTGATTGAAGGTAACTTTATAATTCGTGGTAATTTGCATTGGTGTTAATCCTCCTCGTAATATTATTAATTTTTTTAAGTTTTTGATCAGATTTTTGAGTAAATTGAAAGTATGGTTCGATTAACAACATTTTTGAAAGCTAAAATTATTGTTCTCTGGGAGCAAGAACAACGCATAAAGAAAATAGCACGAGATATGGGCATAACGGTAAGAGTTATACTTATTTATTGCTTAATCATGTTACATTTTCATTTACAAGTTAGTTTTTTGGAATTTCTTTTATTTATTATCATTTTCATTACAGAGAAATACAGTGCGTAGATGGATTCGAAGGTATCAAGCGACGGGTGATATAAAATGTGAACGCCAAGGACCTCGCCCAGTTGCTTACACTCATGAATCAGAGCGGCATCGTGATATTGTGGAAGTTCACTCAGTGGCACCCTTCAAAACTACGTGCTAAGTGCTGAAACTTTTGGAGTGTCGCTGACTACTGTTCGACGACATCTACACGCTGCGAATATCCATAATTATAAGCCAGCCAGAAAGATTCAACTTACTGACGATCATCGCACCAACCGAGTAAATTTTGCTACTCGTTATTTAAATTTCGACTGGAAAAACGAAATTGTTATATTTACCGACGAAAAATGCTTCAAGTCAGATAGGGATGGCCGAAAAATTTTATGGAGAAGAATTGGCCAACGGTTCAACCCTAAAAACGTATTAGACTTGAGAACAAGCGGGCGGTTAACATTAGGTAAGTAAATGATTATATTCTTTAACATAAAATAAATTAATAAAAACATAAAACTAATACATACATATATCAATATATATATAAATATATATATTATATATTTCTAATTATTATTGCTGCTGACATTGATTTACATATTGCAACAGATTTGAAAAGGTTTATTATTTTAGGTTACTGGGGATGGATGTCTTCAATGGGCCCTGGCGAGCTAGTGGAAATAGGTGGCCGCATGAACAGTGAGCAAAACCTTGAAGTGTTGAATGACGTAATGCTGCCTTCAGTGCGGGTCGCATATCCAGAAGGACAAATTTACCTGGTTCAGGATAACTCTTCAGTGCATCGGTCCCGAATTATGCAAGACTATATAACGGTGTTTGAGTGGCCGGCTAAAAGCCCGGATCTTAACCCTATAGAAAACTTATGGGGTCAGATGGTTTTAAACTGGGACTCAAGTGAAATAAAGTAAAAAAAAAAATTGGATGAAGAGGTAAACAGAACTTGGGAACTAATGCAAAATAGTGCCGCATGTTTTAATATGGTGTCGGGGATGAAAAGTCGTCTTCAAGAAGTGATAGACAGTGAGGGCCATCCTCTCCGTTATTAATGCAGTTTATCGATTCTTACCCAGGACAAATCTTTGTCTGCTGAACACGATTATTTGTTATGTGTCTGGGTGTAATTAATCTAAAAAAATATTTAAAATAAGTATTATATCCGTTGTCTAGTATCCATATCACATTAAGGTGCTTATTTTAGGCTAGATGACGCTGTGTATAAAGTGTCCTAACATTCATAATAACAATATTATATTATTAATACCTAATCCCATTACAAGTTTTTGTTTACAAGTTTAGTAATCTTCTAATGTGTTAACGATGCACCATCTGACATCACATATTTTTCTAATGTTGTGTTAAAAGGGTTACCTACTTATCAGAAAATGTGATCAAAGAGGAAGATGTATATTGCTATACTGTTATAGTTTAGCATGTCGGTTCTTTCTTTGTGATTCACAGAAACAAATAACATTTCATTTTTCAACCATTCTTTTATATTCAAAGATTATACAGAGTGTAAAAAATTAATGTTTGCAACTTTAAATAAATAAGTAAATAAATATTGTAGTTATGTTTCTAGAATTATCTAATATTAAGTAAACATTTTATACTTCACTTAGGGTATAGTATTTTGTCAATAAATTTAGGTCAGGTAAAATTTAAAAATAAGTAACCTTAATTTAACTCAGATAGAAAAACTGTATACTCAACCAGGAATGGAAAGAGGAAAGAAAAAAACCTAGAAATGTAATTCGAGAAATAAATTAATATTGTTTATGCAATAAGCCTATCTTTTCTTACAAACCTCATACCTACTATAAAATTTGATTCCTTAAATATTGATTAACAAAAAATGCTTAAGAAAATAAAAAAGTAATTATATGAATAAAAAAAGAACTTGTGTCCGAGGATTTGAACCCCGGTTGCCGTGTCCACAAAGCCGCGGTCATAACCACTAGACCAACATGCCATATACACAATGATTCAAAAAACTTTAATGCTTTCATGTCATTATCAAGGGGGGTTCCTTTTCTCTGAAGCTGACTGTACATTGTTAAAAAAAAAAATTCGCCGGGCATTCGGTCGTCGTGCACCGAGCCATCGACATCTCCTGATGATGCCCCTGGTTGGGGGCGAAACACGTGTCGAGGTTTTTTATTATTTTTTGCACGATAACACAACTCTCATATTTATTCTATTTTCAAAATTATTTCTCTATTCTTTCGGCCTAAGTGGGTTTGGAGGGCGGACTTGTGCATGAATATTGTGGCGGAATATTGCAAAGTAGTTACATTTATTTTATTTATATATTTTAGTTTTCGAAAGTTTTTTCATAAAATCTAAAAAATGTCACATGACATGAAGTTCAACATCATTTTAGAGGTCTTTGACCATGCTGAGTTGATTGCAGCTGGTCTCGAGTCTCTATTACCGTTCTCGATCTGACCTCGTTTTGACCTTGACCGTGAGATAAGAGGTCAAAGGTCAAGTTCATTTTAGAGGTCTTTGACCATGCTCAGTTGATTGCAGCTGATCTTGAGTCTTAACTATTACCGTTCTCGATTTGACCTCGTTTTGACCTTGACCTTGAGATCAGAGGTCAAAGGTTAAGTTCATTTTGGGGGGTTTTTGACTATGCTAAGTCGATTGGCGTTTACACTGAGTCTCTAGCTCTTACCGTTCTCGAGTTGAAAGTTGTTCACGGACGGACGGATGGACGGACGGAAGGACATTACTGTTGTATAAGAGATTTTCGTTTTGAAAACTCTAAAAGGAAAAAAAAATACTACATAAACAGTCACTCACGTGTCATATCATCATTAAAATCCAACACGATGACGTCACTAGTCCAGTCCACATCCACCAGCTTAGCGAGAACCCGCGCGAACCCCAGCGTGGGGCAGACGGGGGGTCTCGTGGGCTCGGGGCGCAGGTACACCGCGGCTACTAGCAGGTCGGCCACGTGCGACGGGAACTGGTCAGATAGCAAGTGGCTGGAGAGCCAACGTTTGAAGAGACAGGCTGTTGGGCCGAAGGATGGGTGTCTCTGGTGGATGCTGGAAGAAAAATTAACATTAACATTAACATGACCCTTTTAACAACATTTGATAAAAATTTAAAGAAATTCATTCAGTCGTGTTTAAAAAAAATAAAAACCTGTTTTTTGGCAGTTTTTCATTCCCTAAGCCGGCCTTGGAAAAGATAAGCTTACCCGTCAGCTTTCCCACTTTTAAAATACACGTTCGTGCTAAATTTGAGCGAAATCGTTCGAATGGTTTAGGCTGTTAGTAGTTCTAACTCAACATACACAGAAATACACACATACATCATTCAGAAATCACTGTTTTCGGCTCAGGGGAGCTCAGGGATCACGGTAAACTCAATTTTTTAAATCCCTTTTTTTACAGAATCAATTGACTTCCACTTATAGAATAAAGTACTCCACGAGTATAAGTCAAAAAACAGTTGTGCTTTAGTGGGGATCTAATAAAAACTGTGGTCGCTCCGAACAGACAGACGAAAACAAAATTGCCCAAGCTAGAGATAACGCTTTGCTCACTCAGTCAATAACAACACAAACTCACCCATGTAATGTACTCCTCAGTCTCGGCATCACAACAGTCCTTAACTGCAGACTCAAACTCTCTTCTGTATCTCTAAACTTTACAACTCCTCTCTCCACCTCTCTTCTGAGTAGAGTTATCTCTTTAGGGTGAGCTATCTCCAGTCTGAAGACTATACCATCTTTGAGCACGTCTATATGAGTGGGGTACGCTTGAGTGGGGATTGAGTACTGCTTAGTTAACGACTCGGATATTTGGAGATGGAAAGCTGCTTTTAAGCAACGGAACGCTTCGAGGTTGCCTGGCCATTTGCCGCTTTGTCCTGGGTACAAATAGACACATAGAGTTAAAAAATAGTTTCATACAATGTAGGTAGATGTTTTATAAAATAAATTTACTGTCATGGGAGTATGGGACGGTAGTAACTATCATAAGTACTTTCGGTTGGAAAGTTACATGTAACAATAGGCTTGTGTCCACTAAGAATAAATCGGATTGGTGTATGTTTCTTATAACTATTTCCAATGAATAGACAACAAAAAGTAATATAAATTAGTAGACAGAATAAAGATTACTATTATTTTTAGAAAATAAGTTTGGAAAAATTAGGCATTCAGTCACGTGACATCAAAAACCAATCAGAAAATATGACGTCACAGGTTGCGCTCTCACACCATAGAGTAATTATGTATGAAGAGCTGACTTCTTGTTCAAGTTGTGTCTGTGATTTTGTGTAATTTAATTGTTCGTACCTTTTTATTAATTTACGAATTTTTGTTAACTTTAAAGTTAAATTATTATAAATCTAACAAAAGTAGGTTGAACAAAACGCAGTTTTGGCGCATTATTTCGATGTCCATTTCGAGACAACGCTTGAATCAAAATATTGCTAGGCACCTATATCAAAGTTAAAGGGCTAACAACAAACCAACACAATTTATTTTTAACTTTCTGGAGGTTTTTAAATTATTTTATCCTTTTTTCAATTGCTTTTTAATCGTCGTGCGTTTTTTCATAATTTTTAATTATGATTTCTATTTTAAAATTCTTAAATAGCATAGATATGTAGCGCCTTCTAGTAAGTTGCTGTCGTTACACCTATTTAAGAACCCTCACTAATCAACTACAAATCCATTCCTAAAAAAGCCGCATCAAAATTGATTTTCATCACAAATAATGTTAGCTGTAGCGCCCCCTGATGAGTTGTCACCGTAACATCTATCTAGAAACCTGTACCAATCTAACTCAAACCCATAACTGAAAACTGCATCAAAATCGGACTACTAGTTTTTGAGAAAATTGGCAACATTGCTTTTCACTAATAATGTTCGCTGCAGCGCCCCCTGGTGAGTTGTCATCGTAACATTTATATAAGAACATGCACCAATCAAACCTGAACCCATAACTAAAACTGCATCAAAATCCGACCAGTAGTTTTGGAGAAAAATGGCAATATGTTTTTGCACAAACATCCTCTCACCCCAAACCCATATACCATCTCCGTTCCGTCGTAGGTAAAAAGCTATGTGTGTCCAGTCTATAGTGTGTAATCCTTACAAGTGACATGTTCTTGGAATACGTTGAAGGAAACGCGTAAGCGCCATGATATTCACGGCGCTTTTGACCTTTTGGTCGTGAAAAAACTATAACTAATAAGCGATCTTGCGCTTGAATATTTATATTACGATTAGACGACTAATTTATGGGTAAATCGCTGCAGCGAACTTCGTTCGTTTTTTGGTCAGGATAGCTTAGTCAAACACATTTTGATTTGTTTCGCAACGAGTGACATCACCCAAGGTGCCATGACAGATTGGAGCGCTGTCGTTACAAATTTAAATACATTTTTTAGATCGCAAAATAAACTATGTAAATTATTGTTTTAAATCAAAATAATAAATTTTTGTGACTATATAGATACAAAACTACAGATTTTATAATTTTTTGAAATTTGGGACACAAGCCTATTATACATAACTCAATATTGAGGGACCCTTTTGACTGCCATTATTGAAAATTTAGACCAGTTTTTGTTATTAAAAAATCCTCATGGCGGCCCTGGATAAGATATGCGTCCCCGTCAGCTCATCATCCACTGAGCCTTTTCCCAACGCAGTTGGGGTCGGCTTTCCAGTCTAACTGGGATTCGGCTGAACTTCGATATTTTCCGTGAAGCGACTGCCATCTGACCTCCACAACCCATGGGCAATATCGAAGTTCCGTAGTTAGACCACGAGGATTTTTGATTTAGGGCTCCAACTACCCCTAACGACTGCCATAGATGTTTGTATGACAATCGGGACCGACGACGTCGCTGTCAGCTGTCCTATTATGAAAAAAAAATTTGGCTGAATGGTGCGGAGTATAGCTCTCCATACATACATTTTCCATAAATCACTTTTTTCGACTCAAGTGGACTGTGGACCTCATGGAAAACTCAAAATCTTAAAATTGTTTTTTTTATAATCAGCATACTTTCATTATGGACATGAGTGAAGCTAAAAACCATGGTTAGTAATGAGAATAAGGTTCGAAGGGGCTTATCAACCATTCCAGGGTCCAAATCATCTTCCCCTGCACGCGGCGCGCCTGCTGACTAACGGACGAGGCTATACAATAACGACTGCTGGACATTTTTAGCCTCTCAGTAATTGGTGAAATATAAGCGTACAAAATCTGTCTATCCTTACGTTAAAAGACATGAAGATAAAAAAAATTTGCAAAAAAAAAGCGACTCCGAAATGGGATCACTGCTTCCCAGATGGCTTTAAATAAAAAAAAATATTCAACATCGGTTCACGCAGTCAAAAATAATTAAGAAGCTTTTTTTGAAGTTGGTTAACTTAAACATAACTCACCCAACTCCACAACAGCTTCACACACGGGTGTATACTCGGGCAGCACGTGCGTACTGTCGCGAGTGATCTCCTTGAGCAGACACGTGCGTCCGCGTCTCCAGGGGTTGTGCGGGGCGGCCAGCGGCACGGGGGGCAGGGGCGCACTGTAGCTGAACTCGGGGGACACGCCTGGGGCGAGGGGGGTAGTTGTAGTAGGGTATGAGCCGCGCACAATGACAGTGGGATGGAACCAACGTCACAATAACCGCGCGACAGATATTAATACTTTTTATCTGTACTTTTTAGTGATTGATGACGTCACGGACCTGTTTTATATAGTACTAGGGGACGTCTACGGCCTCGTCCGTTTGACAAATCATCAGAACAGTATAAAACAAAGTCGCTTCTTGTCTGTCTGTCTCTAGAGCTTTAAAACTACGCAACGGATTTTGATGTGGTTTTCACCAGTGGATAGAGTAGTTTTAGAGGAAGGTCGGGCGTCCGTTAATTATATACTAAAACCTTCTTCGAGAACCACTTTTTGAGATTGACGTCACGGACCGGTAATTGTGACAAGTTTTCATCCCACTGTCATCATGCGCGGCTTATAAAACTGAGTTTACACGGGCTATTTTTAGAGCAATAATCGCTGAGCAACACGAATTTATTAATTTGGAGCAATTTTTATAAAATTGTACCGAAAATATTGCATCTAATTACTCGTTATATTGCATCTTGAAATTACTACTTATCGCTCAATGTTGTAAGTAAGATATTTTTACTGCCCGTGTAAAGGCACCTTCACCAGGGATATATGAAAATATATCTTAATATATATACAGTTTTACTAAAAAGAGACTTTATTTTGATTTTTTTTTCTTTTATTTTGTCGAGGCTTTTGTCCATAATGGGCATGTCAGCCTCATCATACCCTAAACAGTTTACAGCAAACAATCATTATTAAATATACAGGAAACATTAAGGGTTAAATAATTGCCACAATAGGTCTGCTTTTTCTGACGATGGAGAAGTCAGCAGTCCGAAATATTGCCCAACGTCATAGGTGTTCAATTTATATTTAACACTCAATGATTGCCTTTCATCTCTATTATTTGAACATTCAATAAGAATATGGTACACATCTTTGACTGTTCCACATGTTGTACAGTTGGGAGAATGAGCCCGTCTCATTAAGTGAGCAAACTTTGCACATGGATAATGTCCTGTACGCAGCCTGTGATACAGAACTATTTGTACTTCTTAAAAAAATAAGTGTTTTAATTTTAAAACGATTTTTTTTTAACTCTTATTGAGAAATCTGATATATGGACACCGAGACGAGAGATAAAATTTAAACGATGCTTTGCAGGTTTAATACATTTTTAACTGTTTAACTCCCTATTCTTATCGTTGTCGTCTGTATTAGACATGGTTCATTCATAAGAAGAGTCGGAATCAGAGGTATTTATGACAGAACTATATATACTATCAATGTTGACAAATGGTTGACAACTACGGCACTAAATGTTGACCTGTACCATGAAACACGCAAAGACAGCTCTCATCGACTTCCTTACGTCATTATTGGGTACGAGTGATAATCGCTCGCTATCTCAATGTAACTTTGGTAAGGTTTGTTGACAAAAATGCCCTCGTTTCGTTGGCCTTATTTTTCATAATAAACAAGTTAAAAATATTGCAAATTTTTGCCATATATTTTAGTTTATCTCTCTAACTATTACCGTTCTCGATTTGACATCGTTTTGACCTTGACCTTGAGATCAGAGGTCAAAGGTCAAGTTCATTTTAGGGGGTTTTCGACTATGCTAAGTCGATTGGCGTTTACACTGAGTCTCTAGCTCTTACCGTTCTCGATTGGAAAGTTGTTCACGGACGGAGGGACATTACTGTTGTATAAGAGATTTTCGTTTCGAAAACTAATATAAAATTTATAACGTCTACAAATATCTTACCATAAACCGCATTAATATCAAGCGGTAAATTCTGTAGTTGTCTCAGATCAGTTCGCAGAGCGTCGAACGCGCGAACAACTGTCAGGGCGTTGTCCTCTACGTACAACACCTTCCCGGACTTGTGGACCCACGACTTGTGGACGAGCAGACTGTCGCATTGGTCCGACACGTGGTATAACTGGGATGGGGATATTTCTGGAGATAATGATAAACACATATTACTAATTAGTCCGAGTGGCTGGCATTTTGTTGCCTTACATTTAACATTTCATCGCAAGGCATCGGGTTTCAAATTTTGTTTTCAAAATTATCATATATTTGCTTATTTTATTAAATTATGCCATTTTGGTCACCCCCTATTACGTGGGACTAAAAATACTGACTAATTGTGTGTGTGTGTGTGTGTTTGTGCGTGTGCGTGTGCGCGCGCGCGTGTGTGTGTGTGTGTGTGTGTGTGTGTGTGTGTGTGTAAGTGTGTGTGTAAGTGTGTGTGTGTTTGCGTGTGCGTGTGTGTGTGTGTGTGTGTGTATGTGTGTGTGTGTGTAAGTGTGTGTGTGTGTGTAAGTGTGTGTGTGTGTGTGTGTAAGTGTGTGTGTGTGTAAGTGTGTGTGTGTTTGCGTGTGCGTGTGCGTGTGTGCGTGTGTGTGTGTGTGTGTGTGTGTGTGTGTGTGTGTGTGTGATATTACTAAGGAGAAAGTTGCTGGATCAATCGGCACATGTAAAGGTAAACTGATTTCCGCAGCCCCATCCGCATGATTCAGCACCCCTTAGCCTATAGCGCCTTTAAGCCTATAGCACCCCTTAGCCTATAGCACCATAATGACGTGTTCCCATGGGAATTGGTAACCAGGAAAATAATGACGCGGGCATTAGCTTGTAGTTTAGAATGTAACCTCCTTGCTGGTTGAATTTAGGTTCGGATAATTATTTTTAAAACTATTGCCATAGGCTTGCTCGCTATATGGAACTACTGCGGCTCTGCCTACCCTGTAGGGAATATAGTAGACACATATCACGCCTATATCCCCGAAGGGTAAGGCAGAGGTGCATTACACACCCACAATTTGCCAGTATTTTTAGTCCCATGTAATAGGGGGCAAGCCTATTGCCGTTACCGGGCACAAATATAATGGGTTATGTCCAAAATGGCCGCATGAAATTAATAAAAAGTAGCAGCTATATTGTCATTTAAAAAAAATATATAAACCCGTTACCTTGCGATGAAATGTTGATGAAAGGCAACTAAATCTTACGTGCCAGCCGATAGGACACGGCCAATTAAAGTCCTGGGCGTGAGGACTATAAGGGAATATAGTAAGTAAGAAAAACTCGACACCGCTGTCTGGCCAGCATGGTAAATGTAGGCTGAATTCTCCAACTCTTTGGTGGAGGCCTATATGCTCAGCAGTGGACGTCAAGTGGGCTGAGATGATGATGGCAGATACTCACCAAACTTGAGCTGCATTAGATAATCAATAATCTGCTTGGTAACAGTCCGTCTCTCCGCCACACTGTCTCCCTCCCACACACAAGTCTCTGTTATAGAACCGTCTTGGAATCTACGCAGTTCAGACTTATCACCCCAAAATGCCCTGAAAATATTGAACTATTATTACCTATTTTATCCCACGGGAACATATTAATGGGATAAAATTTATCCCATGGGTCGATTCAGAAACATCTTCGATAAGAGAAAATTATAGACTAGTTGTCCCGGCGAACTTTGTAGCACCACAATTTTAAATCTTTAAAACATACCCTGAACTTTTTGGAATATTTCAAGACAAAAATAAGCCTAATCGTTTCAGCTGTTGTCAAGTTTTAGCAAGACAAATGAACAAGCAAGCAGTCCATATTATAATAATAAAATCGTTTTAAGGTACAAAATAAATAAATATCTTAATTAATATTACGAGGGTCGATTGAAAAGTAATCGGCCTAACACTGATCCATTTAGTTCTAAAAATCAAATCTACCCACATTATTTAGTTCAGTTCAGACCTGTTAATCGTGTGAAGTTTGAAACGTGTGCGATAATTAGTTTTAATTTTATAAATTTATTAACAAAGCAATCCGACATCATTTCCGCAAATGGAGCAAATCGAGCAGCGTGCCGTCATTAAGTACCTCCATAAGAAGGGGCTGTCCTCAAAAGCCATCCATGATGATATGGTCAGTACATTAGGGGATTGCGCTCTTTCATATACATCCGTCAAAAATAGGCTAGCAGAATCCAAGCGTGGTAGAGAGTGTGAAAGACGAACCCCGCTCTGGAAGGCCTTCGACGTCCACTACTGACGAAAATATTTAAAATATACTCGACTTAATTATGGGAGACCGCAGATTGAAAATTAGAGAGATAGCCGAGATTATAGGCATCTCTTATACGTACTCAAAACATAATAGTCAACGTGTTGGGTTTCCACAAGGTGTTTGCGAGGTGGGTTCCGCGACTGCTTTCAGTTGAGCAAAAAAGGATGCGATTGACTATTGCACGCGACTGTTTGGAGTTATTTGCAGCTGATGAATGTGATTTTTTGAATCGTTTTGTTACTATGGACGAAACATGGGTTCATAACTGTACACCGGAAACAAAACAATCAAAACAGTGGAAAAGACCTGGTTCACCACCCCCCAAAAAGACAAGTAAGGTGATGGCTTCAGTATTCTGGGACTCGAAGGGTGTGATTATGGTTGATTATCTTGAAAGGGGTCCGACTATAAATTCTGATTATTACTGTACCTTACTACGTCGTTTACGAGAGGAAATAAAAGAAAATCGTCCAGGAATTATCAGAAGAAAAGTCCTGTTTCATCAAGATAACGCTCGTGTTCACACATCTGTCCAGTCAATGGCAGAAATTCACAACTGTGGCTTTGAACTGTTACCGCATCGATCTTATTCACCTGATCTGGCACCGTCAGACTTTTTTCTGTTCCCTAACCTAAAAAAGCACTTGGGACCTCAAAGATTTTTGACAAATGACGAGGTCAAAGCAGCAGTAGACGCATATTTTGACTCTAAGGAAGAATCTTTTTTTTTCAACGGGCTAAATGCTTGGAAGATGGCAAAAGTGCATTGAACTTGATAGTGATTACGTTGAAAAATAAAAATATATTTCATTTATTATGTAGGTATTTATTTTCTTGGTTAGGCCGATTACTTTTCAATCCACCCTCGTATCATTAAAAGTCACAAGCATCATCTTAATTCTTACCTAAACTGCTCCGCTTCAGGCAAGTTGGCTGGAGGACCTTTCTCCACGACATTCAGAGAGTTCTCAACATTCACCACAATTCCAAATGACAGTTTCTCTTTGAAGCTGTAACAGTTACAACAAATTTTATAATAACTAGCCCCTGACCCTTGCTTCACTTGGTTTTACACAACAGTATACACAAATGTTAGTAAAAATCATAATCATAACATAGTATAAAACAAAGTCGCCCTATATAATGCTTAGATCTTTAAAACTATGCAACGGATTTTAATGCGGTGTTCACCAATGGATAGAGTGGTTCTCGAGGAAGGTTTTAGTGTTTATAATTTATCAAGCAGGCGAAGCAAGTATACTATAAATAAACTATAGATAACGCGAGTAACAGCAAGTGTATGTACTTCATGTGCCAATAAGGAGTGCAATGCTCCTCATTCATTGCAAGATAAATTAGTCTCCGTTCTTGGTAATGAAAAGAGATTGATTTTCATTGACATGATACGATCTGGGCATATTTCCTTCACCTTTAAATAGGTGCAATTAGATCATATTATACCCCCCCACTTTTTGACATTTGTCAACCAACACTCTTTCCACTTTTGCCCAGTAGTCGGAAACTTTTGACTATTGTAGGAAATATAAAAAAGTTATTACTCACTTAATTCTGGCCTTCTTAAAGCTCTTTTTCACGGGCCAAGAGTAATCTCCCTCAATGATCTGCTGTATGACTTCAACTCTATTCCCTAGGCCTTTGGCCAGTATTTGGTATATGGCATCGGAAACCAGTACCAGCTGGTCCAATCCGTAGTTGACTTGAGTTTCCTTGGAGGCCTTTGAGACAGCAGAGTCTTTGATTTGCTGAAGTGATTTAAACCTGTAAACAAACATAACTATTGGTCGCTAACATACAGACAAAAAACATTACTTTGGCTTTTCCCAATTTCGGAAGATTGGTTAAAATGGGGCTGATAACCCGGAATACACATACAGACGGAGCGACGGTCGAAATTAAAATTGACCAGTTTTAAAATGTAGACACTTCATTATCTACGGTCTCTCTGTCAATAAATTTTGATATGGTGTACAATCTCTACATCCTAATATGGCTCAGTTACATACATTGGTCGATAACGCGGTCGATATCCCGCATGTGGGGTAACGACTAATGAAGTTCGCCGATCTATAACTTGGTCGATAGCATGCAATTGCCCGAATGGCCGGATATAGATTTACGCCCAATGAAAATGCGCTCGACCTGCGGGCGCTGACGACCAATGAAAATGTGCCCTTCATTTTATAAACGCGAAAGTATAATAATGGATTGCCATGGGGGCAAGAGCGATTGATTTGGGTAATACACAAATTAAAAACAAATATCTTACCTCAGTATATGATCAAACTGCATCAATGGCTTCACTGGAGTCATAAACAAAGGGATGAAACTATTTATTTTTCCGTTATCCAACATATCTATCGCTAAAGCACATTCTCTTTTCAACACACTGTATGTACTATGGCTCATCTGCCAGCAGATGTTATAATACCCAGTTATGTCGACAAAGACCACTGGAAATTGTTTATGGAATTCGTCGATTGAAGGGCATGAGTCTTGGCTTTTGTGGAGTGATAAACCTTTTTTGTCGAGTTCTGTTGTTTCTGTATAAAGAAATATAAATGTTGGCTTAATGTGAAAGGTTTCTTCGCACGTTAATAAGATTGATAATGAAGTTTCTATTTTTATGATTAAAGGAATGTCTGTGCTCTGAAAAACGAATTTTAAATGTCGACATCACTTTTTGACAACAATTTGATTGGTATCAAATAAATAACTTGTCCTGAACCGAACCAGGCATTAAGGGTTCCCAGAACGCTAGCTGCATTTGCTCAGCTGGATGGTGATGGCCAATCTTTCCAACAGATATGCTCCAAAATAATGTCTCATAATGGAAGAGGGGCTCGTGGTCTAGTGGTAACCGACAATGTTAACACATTGCAAAGGTTAAGCAACATCGACTCAGGCCGGTCTTAGGATGGGTGACCATTTCTTAAGACATTGAGACTCCTCCATGCCTCGGAGAGCACGTTAAGCCGACGGTTCCGATTGTCATACTAACATCTATGGCAGTCGTTAGGGGTAGTTGGAGCCCTAAATCAAAAATCCAACCGGTCTAACTACAGAACTTCGATATCGCCCATGGGGTGTGAAGGTCAGATGGCAGTCGCTTCACGGAAAATATCGAAGTTCAGCCGAATCGCAGTTAGACTGGAAAGCAGACCCCAACTGAGTTGGGAAAAGGCTCGGTGAATGATGAATGTCTCATAATGGAAAATGTTATAAGAGTATTAAATAACTAAAATATTACTTACTCAGGGCAATCCATATATTTCTAACAATTTGATAACTGCTCATAATGTTGTTCACTCTCTTGTTTTGCACAAAATAAGCTACCAACATACAAATAATATGACCGGAAACAGCCAACTTTCTTTGATGCAGCCAAATTTTCAGTAACACAACTGCTTGTTTTAAATTGTCACTTTTATCAAATGTTTGTGTCAAAAACTCATGATTTACCGAACTTGTCAGGTCTGATAAAATACTACTGTTATAATAAGGTGTAGGTGAGCCGACATCCGAGTTTGATTCAGTGTTTGTTTCAAATAACCATGTTTCTCTTAGATTGTTACGCTCTGGACTAAGTCTATGTAACTTATAAGCATTGCTATCACATACTAGATTGATACGAACAGATAAATGGTGTCCGAGTTTTCCTGTAGGTTTAAAATCCAGTACTGGTTTTGTTTCACAGTTATTTGTATAAGAATATTGTAGATCTTCAATATGTTCATATTTTAATAAATATGACACTATGTACGCTAAATAAGCAGCTCTTTTCTTGTGATATTTATAGTTCAATGAATCGTTTTTAGTGTATATATCACCGGGAACAGTTATTTGTAAATCTACTGTCATTTTAGAGTTTATGCAGCAACCGAGTCCATATGAACCAATTACATCAATATTATTGAATTTGTGAAATTTAAACATACACTTTGTTTTATTCAATTGCTCACTCACAGGTATTTTGACTTTGAGTTTTTTGAATACATTCCTCTCTGACAAATCATATTCTGCATTATCTTCAGGTATTGATAGTAAATATTTCTTGAACTCTTCAAACCATAGCAGAAATTTTTTTTCCGTTTTTTCTTTAACTTGCACTTCATTGACGATTTCTTCTACTTGCAGTCGAAAAAGGTTTGAATTGAATAAGGTTTCAGTCTCCTGGAGTCTGTTAAGTTCGTTAACTGTAGGCTGCCGATAGAAACCTCTGGTTTTCAGGCGTTTCTTCGTTCCATCCTTATTCTGATCTTCAGTAGATGCCTTACCATTGATATTTGAGTCATGGACATCTCCAACTCCTTCAGATAATGACGATTCCGCAGCCTACAAGAGATTTCACAATCAAACCAGTGGTATTTTTAACTTCACGAACAAATTAAAAATACACAATATAATGTACTACGATCAAAAGCATTGTATTTATATCACTTACCCGTTTCACCATATTGTTAAAATTACTTATTTCTCTTGTAAATATAACAAAATAGAATTTCTTTTCAGGTTATACATGGGTAAACAACGTGCGGCAAGTAAATAATGTCAACTGTCAAAGTGGGTTTGACTTGACATTGACACTTATTTTATTTATGGCCTTTGTACAAAAATGTTGCAATCTTAAAAAAAAAATATTCTACCAAGTTGACTTGTAAGTTCCATAATCATCTTTTTTTGTCTGTTCTTGTTTATTGTAGGATATAAATCTTGTTCTCGCAAACCCTCCTACTTAGGAACTATGTGTTACCGTAGCAACGAAAGTGATCGCGTAGTACTACACGATCACCGGTTCTCTATGCTAATTTGGTGGTTGGCCAAAATTGGCACTACTATCGCTAGCGGTCGGGTATATACAACTAGAGGTAAATAAATGTTTATAGTAGGCGAATTAGTTATGTGGGAGCCAAGCCAATAATTTTCACGGTCGGCATGTGCATCACGTACCGGCGACCGTAAATAGAGCTTCAGAGACTGCTCCATTAACTCGGGAAAATTCAGGACATACAAACCATACTGCCACAAAAAGGTTCTAGACCTTCAGTAAACCTTTACTTTGTTTTTGCTTTGACCACTTAGGTATGTATAAATGATAGCTCGTTATGTACCTAATTAATATTGTAATTTCATACTATTAAAAAAGAATGTTTAATTTATGAATAATAAAATTTCTTTTTATTTCAAATCGACCACATATTATTTTATTTTTCTAAATACTAACAACTTTTTTTTTATAGGTGCTGATGCGGGTGCCGCGAAGCCTGCCGCCTACCTCCTCGGCGTGACGACGACGCCACCGCTTCGGTGCCGCCGGGGCAGCGCTGCGCTTCGTGACAGTGCGTCGAACCTATATAAACTTTAAAGCTTTCTGTGTTTACTGTTTAGGTTTAGTGTATTCATAGTGAAAAGTGTAAATAAATGCAAGCAGCAAAAAATAATGGATTGCCACATGCAGATGTAAATTCAGGTGAGCTTGCAAGTGCATCAAGTGGTCTTGTACGGTGCCCACATTGTCCCCAAGCCCGTTTTTTTAAAGGTGAACTCGGATTGAAAGTACATTTTGGAAAAATTCATAAAGTACAAAATGTATCTTCAAACGCGTCTACGATATCCCAATTTTTTCTAAATCGACAAGAAAATTCTGATAATATCGAAATTCGTTTTGGATCAGCTGGTGGACTTGACGGTCTGACACCACAGCACCTTAAGGATCTGTTGTATCCGAGCGCTGGGGAAGCTGATGATGCACTTCTGAGGGAGCTAACAGCTCTAGTCAACCTCATGCTCTCAGGCAATGTGGACAGTGGCATCACAGATATTTTGTATGGGGCCAATTTATGTGCCCTTAACAAGAAGGATGGTGGCATTCGTCCCATTGCCGTAGGTAGCACTTTGCGGCGTTTGGCAGCCAAAATTTGTTGTCGTTTTTATAGTACGGAGCTTACTACCAAATTTCAGCCCTTTCAATTAGGTTTTGGTTCAAAAGGAGGTTGTGAGGCCGCAATCCATGCGCTTGCAACATACCTTGACAGTAGCGAAGATGGAGAGGTCATCTTGAAAGTAGACCTGAAAAACGCCTTCAACTCTGTAAACAGGGACACCTTGCTGACACAGGCCAAATTAGAAACCCCCAAAATATTTAATTTTCTTTGGCAATGCTATAGTCAGCCAACAAAATTAATTTATAAAGACCACCTTTTGAATTCAGCCGTTGGATGTCAGCAAGGTGATCCGTTGGGACCAGTCATCTTCAGTTTGGCCATTAACCCAATAATTCAAAAAATAAAATCCAAATTTAACATTTGGTATCTAGACGACGGGACTTTAGGGGGAAAAGTAGAGACAGTTTTACAAGATTTAGCCCTAATAAAGAACGAGTTTCAGTCAATTGGCTTAGAACTGAACCCGAATAAATGTGAGATTTTTATATCTAAAACACAGATAAATTAACAACAATCTCCAAATTCAACTATCTGGCCCCCAACATAAAAGTTTTGGACAAAACTTCTTTACGCCTCCTAGGGTCCCCGATTTTAGAAGATGGCTTTTCCACTTTTATCGAGGAAAAAATTCAAAATTTTGATCAGGTTATTGATAGTCTATGTAATATCAGTATTCATTCAGCTTTCACTATTCTTCGTTTTTGTCTTTTCGTACCCAAATTTACACATGCCCTCCGTTCAGGACAATTTTGGAAAAATGTAGAAATGTTGGGCAGACTAGACAACTTAATACAAAATTCTTTGTGTAAAATTTTAAATGTAAATATTAATGACCGGGCCTGGGTCCAAGCGTCTCTTCCAGTTTGCTTGGGCGGGCTAGGTATTCGCAGAGTCACAGATGTCAGTCTGCCAGAATTTCTGTCGTCGGTCCATAGCACTGAAGAATTAGTCAGGAGAATTTTGTCAAATACACTGATTGATTCCGAGGTGCGATGCAAGACCGATGCCATAAATGCTTGGAGGATGTCTTGCCCCGACACTGACCTGCCCTCACGCCTAGGCTCACAGCGACTGTGGGATTCACCGCTCTGTAAATTGAGAATTAATACACTAATTGACACTTCTGTCAATATTTCAGAGCGTGCACGCCTACTAGCTGTTGGAGAATGGGAGTCAGGGTTATGGATCCAGGCGCTCCCATCGCCCAACATCGGTACAATGTTGGACGACACTACCTTCCGCATTGCCACTTGCCTTCGGCTGGGTACACCTTGTGTATCCCCGCATCATTGCACCTGTGGAGTAGCCGTCGATAATCTGGGACACCATGGCCTTTCTTGTAGCAGAAGCGCAGGTCGTATACCTCGGCACGCTATTCTAAACGACATAATTCGTAGGGCTCTATATCCACCGCAGGTCTTCCGGCCGTACGCGAACCAAATGGATTAGCACGAAGCGATGGAAAGAGACCGGACGGTATGTCGTTGCTACCGTGGAAGATAGGAAGGCCTTTGGTGTGGGACGCTACTTGCGTTGACACCTTAGCACCTTCACACCTTCCAAGCACATCCGGATGTGCCGGCGCTGCTGCTGCATCGGCTGAAGGCTTTAAACGGCGTAAATATGCTAACCTAGCAGGTGATTACATATTTGAGCCGTTTGGGGTTGAGACACTGGGGTCATGGGGTCCGAGTGCTCGCCGCCTTTATAGAGACATTGCTAAACGTCTAATCGATGCTTCTCAGGACCAGAAGGCTGGCTATTTTCTGGCCCAAAGAATAAGTATCGCCATCCAACGTGGCAACACAGCCAGCATTCTGGGAACCTTCCCAGTCGGCAATGACGCGGAGGATTTTTTAAACGATATTTTGTAATGTAAATATTTTTAGTCTATAATTATGTTTATTTTGTATATTGTAATTCTTATTGTAAATAAATATTAATTAAAAAAGAGTGGCCGTGAGTTTTATTGCCAGGTTCTTTCTCTCAGGCTCTACCTTTAGTTTTGCGAATCTAACAGTAAATATGTAAATTTAGAAGCAATATAAACTTTAATTGTAACCTTTATGACTAACTTTCAAAAGTGTTACCTACCTTGTAACCCACTTGAATAAACATATTTTTCATTTTCATTTACACTGATGTAATAAAAAAAACAATTTTTTCCAGTTTTTTTTTTAATTTTTGGCTTTGTTCAGTGTACATGATTGTATTAATAAATACTTAATTGAAATAGTTCAGTTATTATTAGAGTCCTTTGAATTTTATTTTAAAACATGTGTGAAGTGCTTCTTGAACCATCAAATAATCAATAAATATATGTTTGTATAACAATTTCTAATAATAAAAATCAAAAATAAAACCATATAACGATAGATATAATATAACAATTACTTTGGTAAATGAATAAAAACAATCATGATAGCATACAATACTGTGTAAATTAATTTCAACTACTTATCTAAAATACAGTAAACTTTTATGTCCCTGTACTAAATAATACAATCGAGATTGTACTCTACCGCTGTCTGCCGCGATCCATAAACAAATATTATTTATTTAAAATTTGGTGCTAGCAGCTTTTAATTGAATCACTGGTAACACTTAATAATTAATATATTTTACCCTAGCATCCACATCCACGAAAGAAGTTTTAAGTTTACAACATGCTTATGAATAATACATTATATTGCAAATAAATCATCATTAAATTCGTGGATAAAATGTGAATTCCAGAATTTTATATGTACTACGTTAAATGTGTTGTTTCGAATGCGTTAATTACGTATAATTAAAATTCGAATAGTGTAATCTAATTAAGTTTGGATATAATAGCGTTAGTGTATCCGCTACAGGTTCCCTTGCCGCCCAGGTCTCCGGTGAGCTGGTTGCCTTCCCTCAGCACCTGGTGGCAGGCGCTCTGTACGCGGTCCGCGTGCTCATTGAGCTTCATGTGACGCAGCATCATGATGGCGGACAGCAGCAGGGCCGTGGGGTTCGCCATATCCTTGCCGGCGAGGTCTGGGGCCGTGCCGTGTACCTGTCCAAAGAATGTGTCGCATTTACAAACAACGCCATCTAGTTTACTTATATCATAGTTAGTACGTACGAGGGTTTTTTTTCGTAGCAAATCTTACCTCGAATGTTGTCTTTTTCAAAAATGCAATTTCTACTAAAATCCAAACTTTAAAAGTTTAGGGCGTAGTATCAACTTCTCTGGGTTTCTACACTAATTTAATTTCAGTAAATATGATAAGTACCTACGTATTTTTTGTTTGCGTAAATAACACTTTCAGAATTATTTATTGATAATGATAGGTAAAAAATAAAACAAATATTAATAATAATAAATATGAGAAGTGTGTTCATAAAGCCCTATTTGTTTGTGAAATTAAAAATAGGAATATAATTTTAGGAATATTATATATATAAATTTAGGAATTAAGAGCGTGTACGCCGTCTATGCGCAATTTGACTCAAAAACAATACTTTTCAAACCTGTTAATATCGTGAACTACTTATCTTACAAAAATGTTAATTACTAATAACTTTAGGAAATTTTGTAGTCTCAATAGTTAGTAGAGAAAATATTTCGATTAATACAGTATTTGTGCATTCTATTAAGATAACCTAACGGAGGTTTTCTAAATTACCCTTTCAGCAACAATTTCGGAGCTGCAAATATATGAAACTACTGACAAAATTAATTAACAAAAAATATTAACCAATCGATAAGATCCTTAGGAAAATAGTTAGTTGAAAAGATTTTATAATTTAGGTATATTGTATATGTATTAGGAAATTTAAAAGGTTTTTCACCGATATATCTTATTAAATTCAATATAGTAATAGTTCAACTTAAAAGATCAATATCTTTTTTAAAATACCTAATTTGAATTTTTAATAAATTTATTACTATTAATTTTCTATAAATTTTTGAAAACTATTATAAAACGTAGCGCGTCAATCTATTCAAATCAGTTCGCCGCGTGGCTTTCTAGAGTGAGGATGTGTCGCTCGGCGCTCTGATTGACCTGTGTTCACCTTTGCCGTGCGTATAAGGATAGCAGACATTTATAGCGTCATCGACAAATCTTGGTACTTTGGTAAGTAAAATATTATATGATTTTTTTTATGGCAGACAATATTTTTAGTCACAACAAATTACATTTCAACCGCAATGGGAAATAAAACCAAGTTATTTTTAGCGAAGAAACGAAAACGAAAAAAATATACAAATTTGGAAAAGCCAAGAGCTAAAATGTATATATGATATATATGCTATACTAGCTTCAACCCTCGGCTTCGCCAAATTAAAATATACACTTTTGCATCCTTATATTATATCCTTATATAATGTGGTGTTTTATCTGGATCCTAATAACGCTAAGAGCAAATGTCTTTGAGATGCATGAAAACATATTTATATACTAATAAGTGACTTAGCTTGTAGTGTTTAGTGGTACTTTTTACTATTAGTCTACTTGAGCCAGGTTTTATTTCAGAAAGGCCCGTTAACCATGGCAATTTCAATTGTATTTCAATGCCATAGATTTACACGATTAACATACTATACAATTTTATTTAAAAACGTTGATATTATTTTATCCTAAGTCAGTTTCGTTTTCATTTTTTTTTAATTTAATTACTGTATGATACTAACGCTTGCTTTAAAATAACAAGGTTTGTGTGCTTATTGGTTTATGGTTTCATTACAGGCAATGTAAAAGCAACTCAAGTGATG
This sequence comes from Nudaria mundana, assembly GCA_963556515.1. NCBI lineage: Eukaryota > Metazoa > Arthropoda > Insecta > Lepidoptera > Erebidae > Nudaria > Nudaria mundana. The sequence goes on from OY748300.1 coordinate 1,873,688, forward strand.
AAGGAGTAACGGGAATTGTTGAGTATGACCATGCAAAATGTCATGACGAAGGAGCAAAAGACCCACGAAAGTCCAGGTCGATGCCGCTGAGAACTACGACATATTAATTGAATTTATAAAGATGTTATTTCCTTCTTTTCTTTTGTTTCATTTCTCGCTACACTAAATTCCACTCCCTTGTTTGACCGAAAGGAATTGGCAAATGTTCACTTCCCAAAAAAAAATTCGCAAAATTTCATTTGCCAAATTATTACTTAGCAAAAAATCTATTCACAATAACTTTTAACGCAAACCTAAGGTTTTGGAAATAAACTTTTAAACTATAACTTGTTTCTCAACTAGTACTTTTAACATTTTTTATTTAATCAAATATTTCAGTTGGAATAACAGTTTGTACGCAAAATCAAATAAGCCAAATATTTAGTATAGTCAGTTTTCAATTCTCCCTTTCCTATTCAGTCAAATGCTTCAATGACAAAAATGTGTTAAAGAAAAAATTAACCTAATCTAAATAGTTCAGTTCCGGGTAACCTACTAAAAACAATCTTTTTTCTATTAATGCAAGTTGTTTCTGGCGTAGGAGGTCACAGTTTTGACCTAACCTAACCTACCCATTTTGTTTACTTCCCATATTTTTTGTCTTAACAAATCATTTCACCATAAGTTTATTGTCTGAAGATTGTTTACTGTAACAAATCATTTGAAGACCAAATGCCCTAATGACATTATACTTGGTAGGTAATATATTGCCAAGTAAAAATATGACCAAAAAAAAATATGCGTACTAAAATCATTCGAAATATTGCAATGGTAAAAAAAAGGTTGCTAAAATTTGTTTGTGTAATGAAATTTTGTCAAAATCTTTTCGGCAAAACGGCAGGTACCCGTAAAATAAACTACTAAGTTTTAATTGAATACCAAAAACAATCATAAATTTTTTTTTTTTTTCAAACTAACTACACTGGAACTATAGTGTTCACTTGAACGGATCAAGATATATTAGTTTCATTATAGCACGCCAGCGCTTCACACACAGTTACACTCGTGTCGCGCTTCTTCTGTGTGGGTTTGAATTACCTAAACTTAACATCGCGCTGTAGGCGTACACGCTCTTAATGATGGGAGATTTTGGGGATTTTGAAGTTGCAATAAATCAAACTGACACGCTAATTTTGAATACGTTTATTTGTCCAGTTACTTTTTAAAACGAAAATAAATAATGGCATGCTTACAATGTACTTAAATAGCGCGAACGAGTTTCACAGCACAATTTATTTAACGTACACGGTATAACATATTTATTATAATCACTACATAAATAGAATAATTGAACTTACTTAATGGGTCTCTGACCGCAATTTCTACTTCCAATCTATTTTCTACCAAGTTCTAGGATGATAGTAGAATGGTAGAATTCTCACACTCGAGAATCTATGGCACACCTTGACTGACATTAAGAAAAGGCGGGAACATAGAGTTCGTCGCAACGTGCGTTGTTCTCATCAAACTCTTAATTTTATATTAATACATCAACATTTTAACCAAGTTTTGGTTACAAGGTAAACTGTACTTATTTATTGTCAGATTATATCCAACCTAAAGGTCACGTTTTTTAGACTGAGACCAAACGAGCGTAGAAGTTTGAGCTGTGTGTCCTGTAACACGAGTCGTAGAACTTACACGGCATTTAGTTTCATACTATATAGTTCGGTAAGTAGTGAAGAAATTATGCTCGTTTGGCCTCTGCTTATTTAGTTTTTAAGCGTGCGTAGATGCCAAATTCTTTCCAGTCAAGAGCTGAACCCGTTTATTTTGAAATAGAAATACACAAAATGGTATCATAAAACGAGGTGTTATTTAAACAAAATCAACAGGTTCATTTCTAGAAACGATTTTTAGAAGAGATTTTTCATAAGTCTCATATCTAAAGATTTGGCCATTGACGCCTAACTTTTTTTGCGCATTTTACAACTACGTATTAAATACACTAAGGAAACCATAACTAGACAAAAACAATAGTAAGTAATCTAATTAGGCATAAAATTATAAGAACGGTAACTAAAAAAATCTATTTAGAAACAACACAACACAATAAACCTTCAACTTGTTACTGTAACAGTTTACAGTTCGGTTAAAAGCCTCGTAACTTAAATAATGGACATGATGGTTTTCAAACTAAAAATCTACATAACTTATTAATAATTAATACTGCTAAGTTCTAAAATGGTAACACACAAGTACTAACTACAATTGTGTAAAATAAATAGTAAATGGTTCATGTATAGATAAGACAGCTCGCTTTATAAGTCAATTTAATATAGGTCTTGTAGCCAAATTTACACTTTTTTTAATTTTTTGCGTTGATTAAACATTTACCGACTGTGTTAGGCCTGTAGGTTGTGTTTATAAGTCAATAAATTTGTGGAATAATACAAATGACAAATGCTTGTATCTTGATACTGTATCATATATCTATAAATCGACATCTCAGCATGAATTAGTATCATTGTCGGTAATAATGTTAAGTGTTAAATATTGGGTAATATTTGTTCAGTAGGGACGTTTTTCCACCAGCGTGGCGAGACCAGCGGGCGGATCCTGCCCGCAATGCGTATCGATGTCAATGTCACATTTCATACAATTATGAAATGCGTTCCATGTCACGCGGGTCGCCCGCTCGCCGGTTGCTATGGTAACGGAGCTAGTCGCGAACTGATAAGACGTTGACATCCACAAGCATTGCGGACGAGATTCATACGCTGGTGAAAAAACGCATGACAGGAAAGTGCCCTAAATTGTAGTAGCGAGTGAAATGTGTACACATTTCCAAATAAATAAATAAATACGCTTAAATATCCATAATAACCAGCGCCATCCTATCTATCAGATAAGTTTAAATTAATTATCTATATAGTTTATAGTCCAGCTAACTTAAGTAATATAATGACAAACAGATCTATTTTCTACTTATTGGAATTTTTTAGTAATATTACATACATTTTAATTGGCAACACCTAATTGTGTGACTAAGATAGCGATATTATACGGAATGGATTTTACCAGCTGCCATAGCATGACAGAATAAGTGGATGTATTTGAAAAATTACGTCCAATGAAATCGTAATTACTACTGAATGGATTCAGGCGTTGCCTGGCGAAAGTCCATGATAAAACAATGGAAAATTGATGTTGAAATTTAAATAATTGCAATGATTTCTGATTGACTGACTCTGTGGCGTGGTCGGTACGGCATCCGCTTTCGACGCCGGAGTCTCGGGTTCGATTCCCGGTCGGGACAAACTTTGTGTGATGACACATACGTTTGTACCGAAGTCTGGGTGTTTTATATGTATAATATGTATGTATTTACAAAAAAAAATGTATATAAGTATTTATATCAGTTTATCTAGTACTCATATCACAAGCTCTGCTTAGTTTAAGACTAGATGGCGTTGTGTGAATTGTCGTAACATTTATTTATTTATTATTTCGCTAAATAGAAGACATGTTAAACGTCGACATGTTTCGCCTAGTCACGAGGCTTTATCAAGACTATCTCAAAGAGACAGCGAAGCCCGAGGAATGCACGTTGCTGATTGTAAGATGTGAGTATGTAAAACTCGCTAGCGCGATGTACACAGAAAACTTCCTACATCGCGCTAGCGAGTTTTACACACTCACATCAATCATTCTTCATTCATTCATCATTCAAATCATTGAAATTATTTAAATTTCAACATCAATTTTCCATTGTTTTATGTGATTACTATTATTTCTACCAGCGGACCGGTCCTCAACCATTCATGACGATCGATATATTTTATTTTTGTTCTACCCACATTTTATAAAATCAAGTAGGTACAAGTTCTATTGTAGCATAATAATTATATTACAAATGTATGAATGCATACAAATTAATTTAAGTATCTTAGTCAAGGTTATCTTGTAGTTAGTAGGAGTTTATTGGAAGTTGTTATAGTTTGTCAACTCACTAAGTTGGCTCACCAAATATCATAGAAATAAGTAAGTACTAAGTGTAGATGTTAAAAATTATTATATAAATACGTTTGAAGATACATATTAAAAGTTTATAAAGGCCCACTTAGCCTATGTAACACTCGTAATATTAATCTTAGTAACAATCTTTAAAAAACTTTACAATAAGATCAAATTGTATAAATAAATAAATAAATATTGTTGGACATGCTCACACAACGTCATCTAGCCCAAACTAAGCTATAAGCTTGTGCTATGAGATCTAGACAACTATAACTACTATCTTTGTATTATTTTGTATGTAAATAAAGAAACTTTAAGATCAATCACTTTAAAAAAATGTAAGCATTTCTAAGATGCTTAATTTAAAAGTACATTTTAATTATTAAATACTACATACATTTGTACTTTTAAATTCAATATGTTCTTTTAAAAGCGTTGTTATCAGCGGTAGAACATTATATTTTGTAATTTGTGAATAGATATAATGAAGCCAATCTGATAGATAGACCGGTAAGGGGTAGTCATCAATAATTAGATATTTGGAAAAAAATTACATTACAAGTGAAAATAACCGGCAAGCATATATGAAAACACTTATAACATAGAATTGAAGATTCTTCTTATTTGACAATAATACTGTTAAACAAATATAGAACCAATATAGTTCTAATACATACTATACTTAATAAAGTACATAAGTAAATAATAATGACAGCATACTTCAAAAGTAACCACTAAATCTAGAATTACAATAAAAAATATGATCAGATATCTTTGGACAAATAATAATATAAAATAGTGTAAATAAACAAGTGTAAAGTGTAAATAATAAATGAATTACATAATTAAAATAATTTTAATAACAATTTTAACAAGCCCACATTTACTATCCGGCTCGAAAGACCATCAATTAGAACACAAAATAAAGGCATGTCTATTTTAGCTTGTTTGTACAAATAACATTCAACGGGGGTATGATTATATGTCAACTATTTTTTGCTCAAACAAACGCGATTTTTTAACGAACCTACACAATTATTCGGCTCGAAAGACCATTGATCGCAATAAATAAAGGCACGGTTAATTTTGCTACCGTTGGGATAATTAACATTCAACGGGGGTAAATTTACTTAAACTATGTACATAAGACTTGTTTAACAAATAAACTTTACACAATTTCACTAAATATGCGAGGACTACTAAATATGGTAACTAAACAACAATTTCAAAAACAACACCGAATCTTTACTCTACATAATTACTATCAAATTGCAAAGTTGTTTTTTTTGTTTTCAAAATAACTGTACCGATTATAGTAAAGGTACGAAATTGAGATCCACTTAGACAAACATTCGGCTACTTTTTATACCGATAACAGGTTCCTGAAGGAATTGGAATCGAGATAACCTCACAGGCAAAACCGAGGGCAAGAGAGGCAAAACTAACCATATTGAATATTATGTACTAAAGCAATTGAACAAGTCGCCTTTGGTAACTATGTATGTATTTACTTTTATATATATTATATTCTAGCAAAGATAAACAATCGAAATAGCCGAATATCGTAAAAATCCTACATCGCGCTATAAGAGTTCACACATCCCGTGTCTAGTATAAACGTAGTGGTGCAGAATAACCGAGTAATTCAATTCGTAATAATTGTTAAGCAAACGTATTGATTCCTAAATCTTTTAGTACCAGAATTGACATTAAAAACCTGCAGAGGATGATGCACCAAGTTGGCCAATAAAAACCCTTACATCATAAGCTTCAATTGTTATTATGGGCACACCGGTTAAATCACTGGAGAAAAATAAATAATAACACACCTGACATCATAGGTCAGTCCTATGATCCTCCTTTCTCCTGTGGTCCTACCACTCCGGGGTATGCTATTCTCAACGCAGCATAGTTTATAGAGGTAAGTATATCCAATATTTTAAAAAGTGGTATTTTTTCGAGACTTTTTCCGACGTGATTAATGTATTGACTGATGAGGAGCTACATTTTGGGTTGGTTTTAGTAATGATCAATTCAATGACATATTTCGGGAAACACCATCTCTAGGTGGAGAGAAAAAGGTACTAAAAATTATAACTTTGACGTCCTCTACTGTACATTTTCGGTCGATTCATGACAAACTATTTAGTTTCAGCAACTGTGGGTAGCAAGCTATACGCTAACAGATATACAACTTTTTGGATATGGGTTCATACTTCAGTTCTGAAACTAGACGTACAGTCAAGGTTCAAAAGTGCATTCTCATTACAATGCAATAACTTGACCGTATGGCAATGGAATTTTAAATTTTAACTGTACCATATACAATAATATACATCTACCAATGTAAACAAATCATCACCCTAAGCTAGATTCTTGATAATCTCGTTAGTGAACTCCGTGCATTTGCTATTTCCTCCAAGGTCACCGGTGAGTACCTTTCCTTCACGAAGAACTTTGAAGCAAGCACCTTGAATGTTGTCAGCGTAGTCGTTTAGCTGCAAATGTCTTAGCATCATAACAGCAGACAGCAGTAAAGCTGTTGGATTGGCCAGGTCCTTACCAGCTATGGCAGGAGCAGTTCCGTGTACCTAAAAAAAAACCTTTTTATGTTTTTGTCATAAATATGAGTAATTTCAATGTTAGTAACATGTTCTTAGTGCAAGTTTTTCAATCTTAATTCTTCACGATTTTCCGTCGTAATTAATAAATACACTGGAGTTAATTGTGCTAGCATCAAAAGTACGATAATTCTGTTAAAGCTTTAGTTGCCATCATGTGATATAGATGGCGTCGTTTCAGACATAGAAACTCACATTAAGCGTAGTAACAACATGCAAACACTCATATAAAGTTGCTATAGTACGCCCGTTATGAATTGAGTCGTCGGGTCATAAAATTCAAAAGAGATAGCAATATGCATCGCGCCGGACGACACGTTAGGACACGTAAGTGCAAGCGAGATAGATATAGGGTATGATTTGGCCCGACGACTCCGTTCATAACCGGCGTACTAAGTATAATATATATAAAAGTATAAGAGCAAAATTGTTACAATGCGACTATTTGCGACGGTGTAAATTAGACAGAGATGAAATTTCAATGGTGATACAATTTTTGGTTTATGGCAAGCAGCGACAACATTCCATTATATCTGCCAACGTAAGTAATAAATCTATGTAATCGGGAACGCGAAAATTATAGAATAGCCATTTATAGCACGCAAGATAGTACCTATAAAAAATCTCCATCATCTAGTAATGAATAAAACTAGATTTGACAATAAAAAATACAAAGTAATTTTGAAGTTAATATGTCAAGAGAATTTCAAAAAAAATCACCATATTTATAGCCAATATTTTTATTAAATTTCTGCGATACCCTACTTCATTTATTTTCCACTAAAATTATTTTTCCTTAGTTAAATTATACACATTTGACGGACTTGATGAGTGAGTAAATGAATAAATAGGGTAGTTGGCTGTCAAGTTAGGTATGAAATGTCAAAACGAAAATCCTCGTAGTACGACACTATAACGCCACGTGTTTGTATCCTCGAATCAGTAACCCTTACATGATTCAAATGATGTTTAAACATTAATAAAACCAAGATAATAACATTGAAGTTGTGATTATATTGGAAGCTCTTCAATGATGCTTTATTTAATAAGTAATTTTTTTAACTATTTATTTTAGCCAACTACCCTATTAGTGACAGTTCAATATTTTTAACACACTCAAGATGAATAAAACTATGTACATGGTTAATTAAATAATTATACAGGCACAAACATTATAACATAAGTCGAATCTCATGCTGTTATTGCCAGTGGTTAAAAAAAAACTGACATTACGAAACATTCAGCCAGCACCGGTTAGTGTTACAAACTCAATAATTTTATTGTGAAGTGACTTATCTTGTCCATTTGTAAACACATTTTTTTATAACAACACTTCATAATTAAATAACACAAGTTGAGGATAAAGCGTTGAGAAAAAAATAGTGTGTTGTCAAAATTCTGCCTTTTAGTCCATATTTTTATTAAATGAATGACCTTTTTGTGTCAAATCGAATATGGAATTTCGCAAATAATAAAGAAAAAACATGTGTGAAAAGCACCTCAGAGATATAGGTGTGATTATAATTAAGTGTGGGACACTTTTTTCTAACTCTTTACGGTTTCTAAGGTTCCTGACATTGTTCTTATAATAGGTTAAACTTAATCTACAGTCAATGATGTTTGGGTATTTAACTAAAGGTAAACAATAGAGATGGCGGCGTCCATGGATTCTAAACCTTTTGTCGTGATTTTTCAAGTTTGTTTGTCTATCAGAACAATAGACGAATTTGGCTGAAATATTGTATAGATTCGGAATACAAAACTTTTCAGTAACCTTTTCCTTCAACCCGGCACTGGGGTAAAGTCTGGGGCAAAAGGTTCACCGGGAGTTCATCGAGAACATTCTTCATCTTCTTCTTTTTTTAAAAACGTGGCTCCATCGATGTTCATCGATGATTTTGCCAATGTCAAGGTAATGCTTGATTAGTTGATAGTCCCGCACAGAAGAACTAGTTATTCCTAACTAGTTCCAAGTGCATGACAAGAAACGTTCGGTATGAGAGTGTCTGGAACCTCGATTTTTGCGGAGCGCCAGAGGTAACCAAAAGCCACCAGACACGCGCTCAGCAAAAATCGAACTCCCATCGAGAACATTAAAAATGGAAAATTAATTACATCTGCCAAATAATTACACCCTATTAGAAACGCCAATGTCTGTACACCAGTGAACAAAAAAAAAAGCATATATTTTGTTTTCTATGAACAACGACTACTATTACGAAATAACGGTTGGTTCTATTGTCAATGTACGTCTCTGATTGGCTAGCAACCTATAGCAACTGTCGCATGATTGGCGCGGGAAATGACAGACCCGCTACACACCACTCCGCGGCAAGATTTGCGACGGCTAGATCTGTGTTGGGTCATTTTCGAGTGCGAGATGCTTCTATGTTTTTTCCGTTCACTAGTGTACACGGACGCTGTATCGACCTTTAAGCTACACTATATCTATAAAGAACCTTACCTAAATAACAGTTGTAGACAAATAGCCGTAAAATGTGTATGACGTACTCTTTTATCTATGGTTATAGTACAATATACTTACAGACTCGAAGAGCGCGCCATTTTTCCCGATGTTGCCGGACGGGGTGAGTCCGAGCCCTCCCACTAGACCCGAGCACATGTCGGACATAATGTCTCCGTACAAGTTTGGCATCACCTGCAATATTACATCATTATTTATAGCTTTAGACGAAATTAATGGTTATAGGGTACTATCAGCAAAAGCTGAAGAAAGTACCCTTATACGCCCGTCGTTCGCCGTCTGTCCGTCCGTACGTGTCACTTTTCAATCTCAGAAACTACAATAGCTAGGCGGATGAAACTTGGTGGGTAAATAGACCCTGACGAGAGAAGCTCAAAGCCGCTGAGATCGTCTCGATAGGTGGTGGGGGTCCCAAGATATGGGGGGTGTCCCACTCCCCTGTAATGGTGTCCATTCCCGAGTTTGAAATTCCGCCGCTCCGCTCTTTTACTAATATATTCATATATATATGGGATCGGACATGCTGATAGTACCCTTGGAGCATTTCGCGATTGCGCGCTTAGCGTAACCGCACTCCAGCCTTGTTTTATACTGTTGTTGAGACAGGCTTGTAGTAAACAATTAGGTTAACACATTGCAAAGATTAAGCACCACAAGCCAGGTTGGTCTAAGCATGGGGACCATCTTAAGAGTGCTTTTCCTGTTAAACGTTTTTCCAGGAGCGTGCAGATCTCACCCGCAATGCGTGTCGATGTCAGTTTCAAATTCATTCGAAGCCTCAATTCTGACCGGCACAGTTCAGTATCAGTGCAAAATTTCTTTCATACATTGTTTTGAACATGTCAGTGTCAGTGATGAGTATGACAGAGTCATATCATACTGACATATTATGATGCCGCTTAAATAGAAAATGTATGAAAGAATATTTTTCACTGATACTGAACTGTCGGAGGCTTCACTGATATGTGTGTGTGAATCGACCTTAAGAAACTGAGACCCCTCCGCGTCTAGGAAAGCACGTTAAAACGTCGGTCCTAGTTCGTATATATCTATGACAGTCGTATAGGATATTTTGTCGTTCGTTTCACAGAAAATGTCGAAGTTCAGTTCACTTCTTACACAAGCACTTTTAGCTCACATGGAGAAATTAACGGGAATGATAGACTCGTATCTACGACTGCTAGCAAGTAAGTAAAAATTGAAAGAAAAAGAAAATTAAAAGAAAATCCTCATCTGCTTAGTTTTTCCCAAATCAGTTGGGATTGGCTTTCCAATCTAACTGAGAAGAGAAGATCTGACCGAGCAAGCGAAGAGTCTACATTTCAAGATTGGACAATTTTGCTTTTATCCGTATGTCTGTCTGTATGTGTGTTCCGGGCTAGCAGTCACAGTTTGTATCCGATCTTCACAAAACTTGGCACACGTGTTCCTTGATTTAATACAATTTTTTCATCGTGAGCTTTATTGGATTGGGGGGGAAATTAAGGAAAAAACCTTAAATAATGTTTTTAATGTTCGCGAGGTCTACTGTTCGACCATAGAGCGACCACCAGTTTTATATTAGGTTTACCAAATTGACACCGCCCGCCTGATGGTAAGCTGTGGCGACGTCTGGCGATTGTGGGCGACTCTCATAGTGCACGGAATTGCCATCTGTCTTACACAACCGATATCGAAGTTCTGTATTAAGAACCGCCGGATTTTGTTTTAGGGCTCTAACTATTACTAAAATAAAAAGGACATTTCCTAAGTTAATAACCACAACTCACCAGCACATCAAACTTGGACGGATCCTGCACCATGTTGAGACACACTGTGTCTAGATATCTCTCCTCGAACTTGATTTCGGGATACTTGTTCGCCATCTCACGACAACACCGCAAAAACAGACCATCTGACATTCGCCTACAAGACAAACAACCAATGGAAATGGAGTAAGATTTTACTGTCAGTTCAAATTAAATAAAAATAAGTGGAAAAATAAAGGGGTTTTTGTCTAATATGCGTAGCAAATACCACCAAGTGCCATCAATCGACAGTATAAATTGGCTACGAAAATCTGATAAGGTTGAAATTGAACAAAAAAAGCTGTCTGAATGATCCGAGACTGCAGGCGATCTGTCATTGTGTGGACTACTTTATAGATTGTAGATGTGTAATAGTATTCCTATGTACTTCTGATTATAAACTATGTCTAACTCTTACATAATGTTAGCTTTATGCACAGCGGTGACTTTCTTCCTGTTGTTCTCCATGGCAAAGTGGAATGCGAAGTCGGCGACCCTCTTGCTGGCCTCCTCGGTAATCAACTTAATAGACTGCACCACTCCGTCTACGATCTCGTGTTCTATACCCGAATACTCGCCCTCGGTGTTCTCTCTGATTGTCACTACATCGACATTGTCATATAATGTCTTGATTCTGTAAAGACACGTAAATATTAACTATTTTTATAGTGGTCGCCTTAGATAAAAAACACTATAGATATTGGATTCAGTACAAATACAACGCGGAACCTTGGCACTCGAATACTATATAGGTAATTATTACAAATACCATCCATAAAATAAACAAGATTGATGGTTGACATAGAAATAATTCGTAATAATGAATACAGGCGCATCAATGTACAGCGCCGTTGTCGCATCCCTCGAGAGTCAGCAAGCGCAATAGGAACTTAGTACGGCGCGCGGTTGAAGCGCGCAGGTGTGCAATGTACAGCGCCGTTGTCGCATCCCTCGAGAGTCAGCAAGCCGAATAGGAACTTAGTACGGCGCGCGGTTGAAGCGCGCAGGTGTGCAATGTACAGCGCCGTTGTCGCATCCCTCGAGAGTCAGCAAGCGCAATAGGAACTTAGTACGGCGCGCGGTTGAAGCGCGCAGGTGTGCAATGTACAGCGCCGTTGTCGCATCCCTCGAGAGTCAGCAAGCCGAATAGGAACTTAGTACGGCGCGCGGTTGAAGCGCGCAGGTGTGCAATGTACAGCGCCGTTGTCGCATCCCTCGAGAGTCAGCAAGCCGAATAGGAACTTAGTACGGCGCGCGGTTGAAGCGAGCAGGTGTGCAATGTACAGCGCCGTTGTCGCATCCCTCGAGAGTCAGCAAGCCGAATAGGAACTTAGTACGGCGCGCGGTTGAAGCGCACAGGTGTGCAATGTACAGCGCCGTTGTCGCATCCCTCGAGAGTCAGCAAGCCGAATAGGAACTTAGTACGGCGCGCGGTTGAAGCGCGCAGGTGTGCAATGTACAGCGCCGTTGTCGCATCCCTCGAGAGTCAGCAAGCCGAATAGGAACTTAGTAGGGCGCGCGGTTGAAGCGCACAGGTGTGCAATGTACAGCGCCGTTGTCGCATCCCTCGAGAGTCAGCAAGCCGAATAGGAACTTAGTACGGCGCGCGGTTGAAGCGCGCAGGTGTGCAATGTACAGCGCCGTTGTCGCATCCCTCGAGAGTCAGCAAGCGCAATAGGAACTTAGTACGGCGCGCGGTTGAAGCGCGCTGGTGTGCAATGTACAGCGCCGTTGTCGCATCCCTCGAGAGTCAGCAAGCGCAATAGGAACTTAGTACGGCGCGCGGTTGAAGCGCGCAGGTGTGCAATGTACAGCGCCGTTGTCGCATCCCTCGAGAGTCAGCAAGCCGAATAGGAACTTAGTACGGCGCGCGGTTGAAGCGAGCAGGTGTGCAATGTACAGCGCCGTTGTCGCATCCCTCGAGAGTCAGCAAGCGCAATAGGAACTTAGTACGGCGCGCGGTTGAAGCGCGCAGGTGTGCAATGTACAGCGCCGTTGTCGCATCCCTCGAGAGTCAGCAAGCCGAATAGGAACTTAGTACGGCGCGCGGTTGAAGCGCGCAGGTGTGCAATGTACAGCGCCGTTGTCGCATCCCTCGAGAGTCAGCAAGCCGAATAGGAACTTAGTACGGCGCGCGGTTGAAGCGAGCAGGTGTGCAATGTACAGCGCCGTTGTCGCATCCCTCGAGAGTCAGCAAGCCGAATAGGAACTTAGTACGGCGCGCGGTTGAAGCGCACAGGTGTGCAATGTACAGCGCCGTTGTCGCATCCCTCGAGAGTCAGCAAGCCGAATAGGAACTTAGTACGGCGCGCGGTTGAAGCGCGCAGGTGTGCAATGTACAGCGCCGTTGTCGCATCCCTCGAGAGTCAGCAAGCCGAATAGGAACTTAGTAGGGCGCGCGGTTGAAGCGCACAGGTGTGCAATGTACAGCGCCGTTGTCGCATCCCTCGAGAGTCAGCAAGCGCAATAGGAACTTAGTACGGCGCGCGGTTGAAGCGCGCAGGTGTGCAATGTACAGCGCCGTTGTCGCATCCCTCGAGAGTCAGCAAGCGCAATAGGAACTTAGTACGGCGCGCGGTTGAAGCGTGCAGGTGTGCAATGTACAGCGCCGTTATCGCATCCCTCGAGAGTCAGCAAGCCGAATAGGAACTTAGTACGGCGCGCGGTTGAAGCGCGCAGGTGTGCAATGTACAGCGCCGTTGTCGCATCCCTCGAGAGTCAGCAAGCCGAATAGGAACTTAGTACGGCGCGCGGTTGAAGCGCGCAGGTGTGCAATGTACAGCGCCGTTGTCGCATCCCTCGAGAGTCAGCAAGCGCAATAGGAACTTAGTACGGCGCGCGGTTGAAGCGCGCAGGTGTGCAATGTACAGCGCCGTTGTCGCATCCCTCGAGAGTCAGCAAGCGCAATAGGAACTTAGTACGGCGCGCGGTTGAAGCGCGCAGGTGTGCAATGTACAGCGCCGTTGTCGCATCCCTCGAGAGTCAGCAAGCCGAATAGGAACTTAGTACGGCGCGCGGTTGAAGCGCGCAGGTGTGCAATGTACAGCGCCGTTGTCGCATCCCTCGAGAGTCAGTAAGCGCAATAGGAACTTAGTACGGCGCGCGGTTGAAGCGCGCAGGTGTGCAATGTACAGCGCCGTTGTCGCATCCCTCGAGAGTCAGCAAGCCGAATAGGAACTTAGTACGGCGCGCGGTCGAAGCGCGCAGGCGTGCAATGTACAGCGCCGTTGTCGCATCCCTCGAGAGTCAGCAAGCGCAATAGGAACATAGTACGGCGCGCGGTTGAAGAGCGTAGGTGTGCAATGTACAGCGCCGTTGTCGCATCCCTCGAGAGTCAGCAAGCCGAATAGGAACTTAGTACGGCGCGCGGTTGAAGCGCGCAGGTGTGCAATGTACAGCGCCGTTGTCGCATCCCTCGAGAGTCAGTAAGCGCAATAGGAACTTAGTACGGCGCGCGGTTGAAGCGCGCAGGTGTGCAATGTACAGCGCCGTTGTCGCATCCCTCGAGAGTCAGCAAGCCGAATAGGAACTTAGTACTGCGCGCGGTTGAAGCGCGCAGGTGTGCAATGTACAGCGCCGTTGTCGCATCCCTCGAGAGTCAGCAAGCCGAATAGGAACTTAGTACGGCGCGCGGTCGAAGCGCGCAGGCGTGCAATGTACAGCGCCGTTGTCGCATCCCTCGAAAGTCAGCAAGCGCAATAGGAACATAGTACGGCGCGCGGTTGAAGCGCGCAGGTGTGCAATGTACAGCGCCGTTGTCGCATCCCTCGAGAGTCAGCAAGCCGAATAGGAACTTAGTACGGCGCGCGGTTGAAGCGCGCAGGTGTGCAATGTACAGCGCCGTTGTCGCATCCCTCGAGAGTCAGCAAGCGGAATAGGAACTTAGTACGGCGCGCGGTTGAAGCGCGCAGGTGTGCAATGTACAGCGCCGTTGTCGCATCCCTCGAGAGTCAGCAAGCGGAATAGGAACTTAGTACGGCGCGCGGTTGAAGCGCGCAGGTGTGCAATGACCGAGGTGAAGTGGTGCCGTTGTTAAAGCACTGATCGGTAATCTAGGTATTTTTGATCTAAGGTGGTCGTCTATAATGTGGAACCGTCGTAGACCGCACGAAAGAGAGCACGACGAACTAAAAATGTTTACATTAAGGAACACTTGTACGAAGTGTCGAGACGCTTGCCCCTTATAACGTGGGACCAACTAAACTACTGACAAAGTGTGATGTGTAATCCACCTTAGCCTACCCCTTCGGGGATATAGGCGTGTATGTCTGTCTGGTCGCCCATATGGTGGAACAGTAGACCTCGCGATTATTTGGGTTCGTTATCCCCATTTCCCCCCCAATCGTGTGTGAAGTTTTGTGGAGATTGGATAAATAATGTGGTCACTAGCCCAGACAAACAGACAGACAAAAGTAAAATTGTCCAGTATGGATTCTAAATGTTTAGCCCGTTCGGTCTAGTAAAAATAGTAGCACAATGCCACATTATAATATCTTTGAAGACTTAAAGGTTGCGTAAGTAAAGATCAGATCATTTATTTATGGTAGGTACATTGTACACAATCAATAAATGGTAAAAATAGAACACATGGCTTAAAAGGAAAGATCGTTAATGAATACTACCGATGCGTAAAGAATCGATTGACAGAACCTTATTGTTACCGCCAACCTTGAAGTGCCACGTCATACAAGCCATTGACACTGTTTACGATACGATGTGATAACGGAGATACAAGATAAAGTAGATATACGTGACGATGAGTACCTCTGATGTATCATCACGCCTGTTTCTCCGATAGGGAAGGTAGGTACCTATTAATTAACAGCCTGTACGTCTTCGACAGACGACTCAATTTGCTATGATCGACAGACGTTTTTACCACGCAGTGAGCTGTCGTGTAAGGAATGACCTCTCCGGGTATTTAAGGTAATGCAAGGACGCCTAATACCTCTCTAGTCACAAAAGTAAGGTCGCCGTGACGAAATAAAAACCATAAACAATGTTTCGGAGGTCTAAATCATTATTATTTGTTTAATGCCGTATTCCGTTGTCGTCTGTTTTAGACAAGCATGATTCGTTGGAAGAGTCTGAATCGGACGTATTTATGATAGAACTATCTATTCTATCAAATGTTGACAACTACGGTACTAAATGTTTACCTGTACCATGAAACTCGCAACGACAGCTGTCGTCGACCAAGTTACGTCAGTACTGGGTATGAGTGATAAGGCCAGAGATAATAATTGTTCGTTATCGCAATGTAACTCAGTACCGGTCCGTTTGTTAGGTAGCTAGAGCTAAACATATTAAGGCCGCGTTTCCACTGACGCGGAGCTGAGCGGAGAGGAGCGGTGAAGAGCGGCGAAAAGTGTGCCGCTTCAGTGTTTTCACTGAAGCGGAGCGGAACGGAGCATACTTTTGGAATCGCGCATTTTTGCGCTCAGTTACACTCAATCTCTCAGAAAGACCATACGTCCTATTGTCGTTTAAAAAGAAAAAAGCTGTCCTCAGCACCGCCCCGCTGTCCTCCGCACAGCACCGCCCCGCTGTCCTCCGCTACGCACCCCAATGCTCGTTGTCCTGCTGTACTTTTATTATGAAAATCCGCTCAGCTCTGCTACACTCGCTCGTGCTGTTTCCATTGAAGCGGAGCACCGCTAAGCTCCTCTCCGCCCCGCTCCGCGTCAGTGAAAACCCGGCCTAAAGGTTGATGATTTACACAGGGCACTTTAGAGCAAGCCTCACTTACAAATTCATGGCCTTTTCTCCTTGTCTTATAAGTTCGTACGCCCACAGCAAGGCAAGCTTCTGTGTGTAGTTTAGCCGTATCATTACTACGGATAGTTATTATTTATGTCAATGAAATCAAATCAATATGCTACAACTGATTTGTTATAAATCAATATCAATGCTAATAGATATCTAAGGTGATAATGAAAACCGGTTATCAAATCGTCAGACGCACAAGTTATCATGTTAATGCGACTATCTTGTGCGTCTGGCATTCATCATCATTCAAACAACCAATTGACATATTTTTAGGGTTCCGTAGTAAAAGTTTCGGAATCCTTTTCCGTCATGTCTGTCCGTCCCTCGGTCCTCGGCGTTCCTCATAAACGGTGAGTGCTTGAAACATGAAACTTTGCATGGATATGTATATTTACTACCCCGACAAAGTGCTAAAAGAAAACTTTTGAAAAATATATTTTTTGGGTTACCTCCCCTACATGTAAAGTGGAAATGATATTCTTTTTCTCACATCTATCCGATCGCGTGGGGTATCATCAGATAAAAACATTATGATTGAGATATTATATTGATGAGATTGCTAAGATGATTTTTTGATTTAAGCATCTGTTTGCGAGATATTTAGCTTTGAAGAGCATGTTTTTGCGAATACAGGGAGTTGGTCCATCTAAACTCTAAACGGCTGGCGTGAAGAACCTTAAAAATTCATAATGGTAGTCCATGTATTGAACTTTTAAGAAAAACTATAGCGGATTAGATAACTCTGTTAATTCAGGAGTTATTGAGGCTATTATGGGTGACTACGGAACCCTATTCTATGCGTGGCCCGACACGCACTTGGCTGGTTTTTTATAATTATAATTTATCACTGCTTATCCACTTCTTCTGCGCAAGAATAGTACTTCAAGTAGCCATTTTTATAGGTTCTATATACATTTGTATGTCGTATGTAGGTATGTTCAAACCTATGCAATTTAGGTGTGACGGAGTACCAGACTGTTAGTTTGAGAACCCTTGTACTATGTGGATGTATGTAAAACTAGTAGTCACCCAATGGACTAACAGCGGACCTCGCAAACATGGGCTTTATACCCACTATTAAAATATCCCACTACGAAAAAAAAAATTTTAATCAACAAACACTTGTGCCAAGTTCCTTGGAGATGGGATAAAAAATGTGTCCGCTAGCCCAGAACACAGATACAGATTTTACAGACACAACAGCTAAATTTGTCCAACTTCGAAATATAGACGCCTTGCTCACTTCGTTTGCTCGATCAAATAAAACATTTAGTTAAAACAGATAATGAAACACAAAAGTGTAACAGTTTATAAATTACATACCCTTCTAAACTCTTACAAGGCCTCACATTAGCATAAAGGTCAAACTCCTTCCTCAGTGCCAAGTTCAATGACCGGTATCCTTTGCCCACTGGGGTCATCAGAGGACCTTTGAGACCAATCTTGTTGGTATTGACAGAGTCAATAGCTTTCTGGGGAATACCCATTTTTCCATCTGGACCCTAAAACAAAAGCAATATAAATACAAATTTAGAAAAATACTGTTATAGAAAAAAGAGTATGACCGCTTTGATGGTGTGGTTGGTATTGCATCGGCTTTCGACTCTGGAGTCTCGAGTTGATTCCCAATGATGGATATAAAAAAAATGTGTTATCCACAAATGTTTGTTTCGGAGTTTGGGTGTTTTCTATGTATATCTTGTATGTATGTAAGAAAATGTAGTCATTGTCTCATCTTAATCTCTATAAGGCAGTTCTCGCCTCCTTTATTATTTCCAACGGGGACGCCGGCAGCCGGATTGACGATCGCGACTTTTGCGGGTCATTTCGTCCATTTCCACAGTTCTCTCGCCTCCTTGATCCGCAATCATATTTATGACAGCAAAAGATAAGTAAAAAGGGAAAATGGTGTGGTTGTCGAAATGACTTTAAAAATGTACAATATTTTACAAAACAAATAAATTTCATTTTAAAAGGATAAAGAATCCGACATTTAATAATAATAAACTTTAAATGTTGTTTCTTTGTTCACAAGTAATATTAGTATGTTATGTTATGTTGCTTCTTCATTATGTTATATTTTTTTAGAATCAGAATACTTGCAACAAATTAAAGAACTTGTTCACAGAGCAATGACCCGAATTTATTAGTGGAGATTCTAAATATATTGTATTTAGAAATGCGTAAGTAAGTTAAGCAGTTGTCTAGATCCCATAGCACAAGCTTAAAGCTTAGTTTGGGGTTTATGATGTTGTGACCCACAAAGTAATGTGTGAAGGTTAATGAACAAGTGAATGCTAGCATCTACAACTGTGTTGTTTGGTTTACTGGTTCCTATCCTCACTAGAACCTAATAGCTACATACATGCTTATGCCTCCTATGACATACTCCATTGAACATAATGACCTGCAAAAGACCACTACCATAAGGAATCCAGGTTCGACCTGGGTCAGGTCAAATATTTGTAGTTTGGGTATTGCTATGTATATATTAAGTATTATGTTTCCTTATAACTTTTATTACCAAAGACAATGTTTCCTTCCGTTTAGTGATTACCTAATACTTCAGCACAATTAGCAAGGCAATATCCCAATTATCCATCTATAAATCCTCTTTTGTAATAAAAGTTATCATTTAAATATAGCCATGTCAGTGCCATTAAATGTTAATTATGTTTCCTGACATATTATGAATGGGATGTGGACAATACTTTGTTGTTTACTATTTATCGGGAATCCCAATCTTTATTCATAGTTTAATGTTTAAGGAAAACATATCACAAATTAATGGAATAGTATACAAAGATAGATATTTTTCAGGTAAACTAATAAACCATTTTTGTAGTGCCGACTTACTTAATTTCTTTTTTTTTGTTTGTGTAAAGAAAGTATAAAACATTTAAGACTTACCCTAACAGCTGTGACATCAACCTCATCCCATTCGATTGGGACTTTTGCAGCTTCGAATATCTTCTGTACTGCAACCGTGATCTCGGGACCAATACCATGGCCTGGGATCAAAGTTACTTTCCGCACCCCAGAACTGTACTTGGCCGTACCAACTCGACCCGTAGGAACCTAGCCGAAGAAGAAAAATCCAATCAAATAACCTCAAATTAACTACGGATAAAATTACGATTGAAAAATATATAGAACCTCGTTTCCCTTCTTTTGCTTCCCTTCAGAACCATCACTAACACTAGGCACGAACCACCTTTTTATGGTTTCTAACACTTTATTATCACGATATGGATCCAAAAACACTTTTATGTAATTCTTCGACATAACTATAGTCTATTTTTGGATGAACCAAGTTATTCTATGATAAGTGACTAGAGAATTTTCTATTTTAAAACACATGCATGTATAGTTTATGTTTAGAATTATGTAACACTTCTACACACTTACAATTTTTCTGATTATTCTTGATGCCATGTCTGGGTTTTTGCTAACCGGACCAAAGAGATAATTTTAATTTTGATTTGACGTGACGGGCGGGTTGATAACTGCGGAATGAAGAGCGGGAGCGGAGGTAAAATTAAAAATTGCAAGCGCGGGTACGCATGACCGGAAACAACAGTCCAAGCTACCAAGGATACCTATTCTTCCAAAAGGTAAAAAATTGTAAAAAAATATATTTTTTTTAAATTTATATATTTACAACCTACTACTACCATTACAGGTGATACCTAATACGATAGTGCAGTTACCTATTACATCTATTTACACACTATAAAAACAAAATAATAATATATATATAAAATCATAATATATATAATCTATAAAATCATCATTCATTTCATCATCAATCATAATATATAAAATCAAACAAGTAAGTAATCAGAGATCTTACTAAATTCTTTTAGCTCTCTGAACAAAGCCCACGGAATTGTGGCGACGGGTAACTACAATAACAAACAATCCTTTCTATTAAGTGTAGGATATTAGTAAGTGTAGGTTTAATTTTTCTATGCGAAGCGCGCAATTTCTCACAATAATCTAGATAAGAAAGATTCAAGGGTTCAAATTTTATTTCGACTTTTGGTTTAATTAGTACCGGAAGTTACAATTCCAAAATGAATTAGTAGAATCTTGTTTATTAGTTGGCAACATTATCACTATAGTTGTCATTTTTGACAGTCATCAAAGACTGTCAGCTGTCAGCTGTCATTGCGTCGTCAAACTCGAATTATAGGTACCTACTCGAAAAAACTGACGAAATATAAAACACTACATACGAATTTGGATTATTTGATATTTTATTTTTAGTAGCCATATAAAATACAACTCGAATTTATCGTATATTGTATCTTTTGAATACAATGTTTGTTGTACAACAACCAAATTAAGTCAGTTACGGCCTTTAATTAATTATTGCTAGAAAAAGATCGCTAAACCCAAACAAAGAGCAAAAAATTCAGCAACAGAGTAAGAGAGTAGGAAAAAGAGTCTGTGCACAAAGAGTTGGTATCAATATTCAATCGTGCAGCATACTGGAAAACCTTATAGCAATGATGAGAACATAATACTTTTATAGTAATTAATTCATACCTACTAAATTATTAATAATGGATAACCCGCCACTGTCTTTGAAGTTAGCTTCTTTAAGCTTAATATCACAATGTAAGCTGGAAAGAATTTTATCACTATGTGGTGACAAAAAAGATCTCATAATAGACCCTTCTCTTATCAAACCATTGGAAAGAGTTTGTGGAGTTAATTGGCTGAGGTAAGTAACATTTATGGTGCATAGGGGCAATAAGGGTCTCACTAAGATCATAGGGCTCCAAGCTAACCTCACCTTCAAGTGACACATCCGATCATTGTAAAATGGTCTGGTCAATAAAAGTTAGCGGCATTAAACTCCACCTATGTGAAACATCAATACTTTCTCCACCTACATCTTAGTGGAAACAGGTGTGATTATTTAATTTTGTATGTATGTGAGTAAATTAGCTGGTTTTTTCATGGTTGCATTGCCAATTATTTCTGCATGTTTTCACTGTACAAGTCTGCATATTATATACATTTTTGTAGTAGCACTAATAATTGCATGTTTCAGACAACATGGCATTGACAAAATATACAAAATGGATCCACAACTTGGAAGCACGGCCAACACCAACAGAGTATACTTCATACCAGCCTGTATTAACAAGTACAAGTGTGTGTTAGACCAGATTGCGTCTCTGATCAGTATGAACGCTTCCTTGGCCGATCTGAACTGCTTTCAAATAATAATAGTTCCGAAAGTTCTCACAATATTTGATTCTATATTAGAAAGCAAAGGACTATATAACATAGTTAAGTTACACACATTCACTTGGGATTTTATGGCATTGGATAACCAATTGATGAGTTTAGAGTTACCGTTTTTGTATAAACAGTTGTATGTAGAACAAAATCATTCATTATTATCAAGTGTATCCATGTCGTTATGGAGTCTCTTTCATGTGACCGGGAAGCCAAGAGCTATGTTTTCAGTGGGAAAGCTTTCAGCAAGTGTATTAGATATGCTTGAAGTTTATAATGAAAGTTATGCAAGAGGATTTATTGATAGCGAGAGTTCAAAAGAAATTAGCGCAGTTATTGTGATAGATAGAAACCAAGATTATGCATCAAGTCTACTCACCCCTGCTACATACAGTGGACTACTTAGTGAACTGTTTAATATTAATTGTGGATATCTTGATTTCAATGTGAAAGAAACCAAATTAAAAAAAGGGAAATTATATTTTGGATTGGAAGAAGAATCTGGGACTTCCAAAAATGCGGTTATTGTTTTAGATAGTTCAATAGACACATTATATGGTGAAATAAAACACAGACATTTCTCTGAAGTCTTGAGTGTGTTGAGTTCTAAAGCCAAACTATTGAAAAATGAAGATATAAAAGCGTTAGGAATACAAGAAATTAAGCAATTTGTTGCAACAAAACTACAACAGATCAGTCTGTTTAAGCAAAATCTAGTTAATCATGTTTTAGCATGTGAAACAATTATATCAGAAATGAGTAATAAGTTTGAAAATTTAAAATTAACCGAAACAGAAATGCTGAACAACAGAAATAAAAAATCTAATTTCCAATTTGTCGACGAGATCTTTGGCACTGATATACATATTCATAATAGTATCAGACTCATGTGTTTATTAAGTTTAACACAGACTCTTACTTACGATGAATACAATAATTTAATTACAAAATATTTACTTGCATTCGGTTATAAATATTTGTATGTGTTTAATAATTTAATTAATGCTGGGTTACTAGTGCAGCCTTCTAGTCCAAAACTATCTTTAAATATTGCAAATCTTGGTAATCTAAGTGACAGATTGCCGAAGTGGCAGAACGAATTTCAGAGCAATGCTAATAAATTGAAACAACTACCCTCACAACCAGACAAAGTTGGTACAACATCGCCAAGTTATGTCTTCAACGGAGGTTATATACCTCTTATTGCTGTACTATGTCAGACATTACTCACTTCAGATACATTGGCAGAAGCTATATTGAAGTTGTCAGCAGTTTCTGAGTTCAAGGTAGGTGGAAAAGTACTTGCTAAACTCAAAGATGGTATGGATACGTTAAATGAAAAGTTATCAAATTTAAAATTGCAGAAAGATTTAGAATTTGGCTGCAGAGATGTGAAGAGTTTAGCTAAATTGTTAAAGGCAGAGCCAAATCTTGGTGGTAGTTTTCCATTGAAGCCTAAAACTATATTGGTGTATGTGATAGGCGGTGTGAATTATGCTGAGATTGCAGCTTGTGATGTGGTGCAGACTATGACTGGTAGTAAGATATATATTGCCAGTGACTGTGTGCATAGTGGGGCTGAAATGGTTGCGGCAGCCACCTGAAGTCTCATGTATTAGTTTGTAAAATAAATAAAATGTGGTCTTTAATTTGCTTTTACGTGACGCGTGGCGAATATGGGCGTGACACTGTTAATGTTGATGCTCAGCTCAAAAATTTGACCAAAGGCTGCCAAGCTTATATGGGGTTGCAACATCAAAAAAAAATGTCTAATTTGTCGAAGATCTGTAATGGTAGTTAAGAATTCTGAGATCTATAACAGAATAAGGAAACTTATGGCTCAGACTAAAAGAATAACATAGACGGAACGAATAGAACTAGCGAGTGAAGCCGCCAAAAGGGATACTATATAGCAATGGGATACCATTTCGCTCGCCACTCCTTTGTGAGCAGCGAGTGTGTACGCACGTGCGATCACGGTTGAACAAAATATTATAAATATGCCGTATTGTGTGGTGAAAAGGTGTAAAAACACTTCAATTATTCATAGAAAGAATGCTGGATTATCGTTTCATAAGTAATTAACTATTTCTTATTAGATTTCATAACATTTTTCTAAATATTTTAGTTGCACAAACTAGGAACACAAAACCTCCGCCATATCATACAGAGTTGCCATAATTTTTTCATCATTTCCACAAAATATTTAGCAGTATTTATGGGAATTTATAAAGTACTGAGTAAAAAAATCAGTGTCATCAATGTTGACAAGCTCGATGTTTCTAATCATCATCATCATCATTCGTGCGTTAGTCCCGAACTCCCGATCACATCTGTGTCCGGGATCTACTTAATACGTGGCTTGGTTATTTCGGCAATCTTGGAATTGACCGCTGTCTGACCTCCCACCCATCCTATATATTTATGTTACTGTGTCAGTAGTTTAATTTCAGTCTAACACTACAAAGGCCTCAGTCTTAACCTAACGACTATTGATATCTACTTCATATATAGTCAACGACAAAAGTAGCTTAACCAATAATTCTTATCTGTTGATCACTAATAGCTGTTAAACCGATCACAAAATCATAAACAAAACACGAAATATATTAACTTTGTCCTTGGAGATTCTAAAATTACTTGTACATTGCTGTGGCACATGCATTGGGATGTAAAAAAGAATAATAAATATTTTTGTGCTAATCAACTTTTGTTGTTGACTGTACTTTGTACTTACACTGGAATGAAGCTTTGTTCGTTCATCTGAAAAAGGATTATTTTAATTATGAGAATTTTTTTGAAAGCTAGTAATTAAAGTGTGTTTACTTAGTGTTTATCACGTTTTTATTTATTTTAACACTTCCCCATTTTAGGCACTTATCATAATAATCATTTGTGAAAATGACAAAATAATTGCAGATAACATCTACTATAACAAATATTAATTTTCCATATGTCCACTATATAGAGATTTTTTCATTTGCTGGCAACATTACGCACACGCCGTTAGTGGTATCGGTACACGGAAATCGGAGTCACACGCACACATTGAAAGTGTCATTTGGCTTCACGTGTTTATTCTACATGTTCCGTCTATGTTATTCTTTTAGTCTGAGACTTATGGTTAGATAAGATATAGATATAGATAACACGAATTTATAAAAAATGTTGCAAATATATGTAGTCTAAGAGATAGTGAAAGTAGGATTTTTTTATAATCTTACCTTTATATATCATATAACTTATTCAACTACCTTATGTGGAAATATAATTATAATAATTACATAAAAATGTATAATTTATATTATGATTTAAAACATTGTAATATAGTCTTGTAAATAATACCTAGCTTATGTTTTTTATGTAAAGGAAAGGTTTAAAAAGTAAAACACAGTGTATACAAAATTTATTTTATTTATAAAAGAACACTCATAATACTTATTAGATACTGTATCACAGCATTTCGTTTGATCATTTTCCTAGCAAATTATACATAATGAATATGAAAATGGTCTCAAAAAAATTATAATTAGGTAAATGATTCAGTAACAAATGCAGCTCGCACGGAACCTTTCTGAGTAAAAGTAGGACATGGTAGTTTCGTACGTATTTGCTGATTTTTGTTTTTCAAATGTAATAATTATTCCAAATACATGTAGAAAAATGTTTTATAAAAAACTAATGAATATGATTGGTGGATATCAAAAGCTTCCATAGCAAAGTAGTGTCCAAGTACATATCTAGGGCAAAGGCAACGGGAACCCAGCTAAATATCCCCTACTTAGCCCTACTAGTGGCACTAGGCTCACCCCCTGTTTTTTGGGATCAATGTAATAACTGCCAAAATGTGGCCATTTAATAACCTTTTACTTATATTACTACCCTTCCGCATAAATATTGCTGGGAACAAAAATAAACAAATTAAAAATCCTCTAAAGTGGAGAGTGGAGAAATTTTCCATACAATATTCATTGTCATTAATTATTATTTCTTAACCCTAATAGCTAACAGGCAAAGATCTCAATTTCATACAGCCTGTGTGGTCATCCATATGACATCTGTCAAAAGGAACATTTTTGGCGGGTAACTTCAGAATGTCAACTCCGATGCTTTTTAAAACAATAATTATGTCATGGCATTAAGGTTTTTCTGTCAAAAACATCGGATAAATGACTTGAATGTTACCAGTCAGAAATATGACTATATCATGGGTTATTTCCGCCAATATTGTGCGAATTTATGGAACTGTTCTACTAATACAGCCATGACAGCTGTCACGGACATATCTAATAAGTTTTGTAAGTAGTGTACTGCTTCCTCGTCGCCCAAGTCCAACCTGAAACAACAAATTCACTATAAATAATTCAATTCTTTCGTATGGCTTTCTGTGCTCTAGCACAAAGTCCATCGGAATATAAAAAATAGAACAGTAAATTATCGAGTCTGCCCAATGATTTTAAATACAATGGATTTCGGATAATCGCTCAAAAGTGTCCGAACTAAAAGAGAAACAAAACGCTAAAAGAGAAACAATCGCGCGCCAGTCTTGATTTTGACAACTGAACGACAACACGTTGCACAATGCCGTACTGTATTGTAAAAACGTGTAAAAACTACGAAAAAAAAGCAAATTGAAGACGGTGTATCATATTTTCAGTAAATAAGCTTTTGTTTTATTATTTGCAATTTATTATTTCACTTAAAATACAGTATTTCGTCGATAATAAATTAAAAGACAAAAGTAAATATTGCAATCCAGTCCAATACCGAAGTACCTATCTGTCTCTTTCGAACTCATCCCAAGCTCAGTAAAAAGAAAGAGACCATTTCATTTTCACTGAATAATGTACTAACAAAATGACCATTCAGATTTATTCGGATTACCGATAGCGATAAAACTATTTGGAACAAAGATTATAGTGGAGACGCCTTGGCTCTTTATGATTTTTTTTCGTTATATGAACCAACATCTATTTCAGTTTTCCTCGGGATCCAGTACACTGTGCACAATGGAAAAATATTATTGCCCTAGCACGGCGAGAAGAATATTTTGATCCAAAAAATAACAATCTTGTTTGTTCGGCTCATTTTATGGACATAACAAAAAGAGGTCCGATCTTTATGAAACTTGTACAAGAATCCCTTGATTGAATGGAGGAGATAAGCCCAAAAATGTTTTTAATTTTCACAGGGTATCATTGTTTTGTCATAAATATAATTACACATGTCATTTTATTTCGTGTATGTGCTGTTATTTTCTTTTTATTTGGATTCTCGGTAATGTATTCCCACGGGAATCGGGCGGAGTCACGGTGATCAGCTAGTAGCCAATAATTTCGTATCCCAAAAATTAACCATAAGATAAAAATAAATTAATGATGCGCAGTTTTAGCAACTAATTCAGTCACTTGAAACACGGCTATCTTGTAGTAGACGTAGCGACATAGCGTTATGAAAATAGTAATGAAAGCGGAAGAACTTTGACACCCGCAAGAAGTTTGGCATTTATAATATTATAATTAGTTAAATTCATTAATTCCCTTTTTGTTATTCATACACTACAGTTACTTATTATGAAACTGACTCGAAAAAAAAAATCTTTGTCAGTCGTTAATTAGTTTTTCAGCTTATTTCGTCTAACATAAACAAGTAATTACAATTTATAAGATTATGGAATTTATTGTAGTCTTACATTAATTATTACGCCTACGTAGGTACATATCATGGAATCCTTAAAAGACTTTAACAAAATAAACCTACTCCATTGTTTCTATGTTCACGTAGTTCAAGTTGAAGCTGCATAAGGTGAATTAGTCAGGCGGACAGATAGAAGCTACGTAATGCGATAAATTAGTGCAAACAAAAGTGAACACTATTCCGTTGAATCAAGGTTTAAATTTTAATATGAAATTTGTTTATATCTATGTATGCCTATGTATAATGTATAGGTCGACTCGGGACATTATTTTCTTGCGATTTGTTCTAGATCCTATGTCCGTTGTATTATAAGGTCTTTGAGTCTGCCAATTAATTACACTCTGTTAGGTAGCCCAATCTATTAACACAGATACAGCTACTTGATCAACTATTTCAAACAATGTTATTAAAGAAATTTTTAGTATTGTAGCAAATTCAGCAAAATAAACACTGCGGGCATGGGTGTACTACATTTTGACGAATTATTTAAATTGATTTGCCCCGTGATCAATTAAAATTTGAAAAACTTTTAAAAAAAATTTTTAAAACGTGACCTAATGGTCACGTTACTAAATCAACATTGGTCACTTTCCAGTCACATGACTAAAACACTGGTCACTTATTGGTCTTGTGACAAAAAGCACTGGTCCATACGCCATACGTTCTTTCACGTAGATTTCAGCCCATTTGACACCCACAGCTGGGCACAGCTGGGCATAGACCTTCCCCGAAGAGGGGGGAATTAAACCTACATATACCACGCTGGCCAGACGGGTTAGTATAGGGTCCATATACTTATATGTTTCTACCTCAGGGACGGCAGTCACATACTCATACCACTGCGCCACAGAGGCAGTACCATACACTACCTAAGTTTGTCCTGCACTTTCTTGACGGCCTTGTCAGGTTCGAGTGCGATGTCCGGGACTGACGCGTCCACCATCAACGAGAACAGGTTCAGCATCAGGTTCGCGTGTCTGGAACAGAGGGATAAGGTCTAACGTCTGCGGGTACCCCTCGCCCCTCGCGTGGAAATATCGAGATAAAGCGGAGCCTATTCACCCACAAAGGGTTCCAAAACGTTTGTTGTGTAGGAGCCCCTTTAAATATTTATTATATTGTTTTTTTTAAATATTTTGTTGTTATGCGGCAACAAATACATCATCTGTGAAAATTTCAACTTTCTAACTTTCACGGTTCATGAGATACAGCCCAAGACAGACGGACGGACGGACAATGAAGTCTCAGTAATAGGGTTCCCGTTTTACCCTTGGGGTACGGAACCCTCAAAAAACAATTGAATGTAATATATTCTAATAAAAAATAAAGTAAAATATAAAATCATACCAAATTACAAAGTTACCCCAAAAATTGTGAGAATAAAACTTGGGAAAACTCTTACCTTCTCAAATGCAAGAACGCAGTGTAACATTGCTTCCTGAATTCATGGTAATGTTCCGAGTGTACCCCTCCCATGGCTTCCACCATCTCTTTGCTAAGTTTCATGGGCGGTGGTAGCGGCTTTGGATCCCGGCCCAGGATATAACCGAAGTCTATATGGAATAATGCGCCGGCTTTCGTCAGGAGAAGATTGTCGAGGTGACGGTCACCAACGCCTGAAACGAAAATATTCAGTCGCTAGTTGACTACGGCGGCTCCCCCTGCATGGATGTTTTTAAAAAGTAGCCTATAATGTAGCAGTTAGTGAAAGAATTTTCAAAATCGATTCGGTAGTTTCAGGAGTCCATTTACATATATTGCTGAACATCTCGGTTACGCCCTCGGAACGATAACCCCAGTGCCTATACTAAATTATAGGCCAAAAATAAGGCCAATTGAGTAAAGTTGCACTATACCTAGGCCAATTTAGTAAAGTTGTACTATACCTAGGCCAATTTAGTAAAGTTGTACTATACCTAGGCCAATTTAGTAAAGTTGTACTATACCTAAGCCAATTTAGTAAAGTTGTACTATACCTAGGCCAATTTAGTAAAGTTGTACTATACCTAAGCCAATTTAGTAAAGTTGTACTATACCTAGGCCAATTTAGTAAAGTTGTACTATACCTAAGCCAATTTAGTAAAGTTGTACTATACCTAGGCCAATTTAGTAAAGTTGTACTATACCTAAGCCAATTTAGTAAAGTTGTACTATACCTAAGCCAATTTAGTAAAGTTGTACTATACCTAGGCCAATTTAGTAAAGTTGTACTATACCTAAGCCAATTTAGTAAAGTTGTACTATACCTAGGCCAATTTAGTAAAGTTGTACTATACCTAAGCCAATTTAGTAAAGTTGTACTATACCTAGGCCAATTTAGTAAAGTTGTACTATACCTAAGCCAATTTAGTAAAGTTGTACTATACCTAGGCCAATTTAGTAAAGTTGTACTATACCTAAGCCAATTTAGTAAAGTTGTACTATACCTATGCCAATTTAGTAAAGTTGTACTATACCTAAGCCAATTTAGTAAAGTTGTACTATACCTAGGCCAATTTAGTAAAGTTGTACTATACCTAAGCCAATTTAGTAAAGTTGTACTATATCTAAGCCAATTTAGTAAAGTTGTACTATACCTAAGCCAATTTAGTAAAGTTGTACTATACCTAAGCCAATTTAGTAAAGTTGTACTATATCTAAGCCAATTTAGTAAAGTTGTACTATACCTTAGCCAATTTAGTAAAGTTGTACTATACCTAAGCCAATTTAGTAAAGTTGTACTATATCTAAGCCAATTTAGTAAAGTTGTACTATACCTAAGCCAATTTAGTAAAGTTGTACTATACCTAAGCCAATTTAGTAAAGTTGTACTATACCTAGGCCAATTTAGTAAAGTTGTACTATACCTAAGCCAATTTAGTAAAGTTGTACTATACCTAGGCCAATTTAGTAAAGTTGTACTATACCTAAGCCAATTTAGTAAAGTTGTACTATACCTATGCCAATTTAGTAAAGTTGTACTATACCTAAGCCAATTTAGTAAAGTTGTACTATACCTAGGCCAATTTAGTAAAGTTGTACTATACCTAAGCCAATTTAGTAAAGTTGTACTATATCTAAGCCAATTTAGTAAAGTTGTACTATACCTAAGCCAATTTAGTAAAGTTGTACTATACCTAAGCCAATTTAGTAAAGTTGTACTATATCTAAGCCAATTTAGTAAAGTTGTACTATACCTAAGCCAATTTAGTAAAGTTGTACTATACCTAAGCCAATTTAGTAAAGTTGTACTATATCTAAGCCAATTTAGTAAAGTTGTACTATACCTAAGCCAATTTAGTAAAGTTGTACTATACCTAAGCCAATTTAGTAAAGTTGTACTCTATTGTCACTTACCAAGTAAATACGTAATAACACAGTATCCAGCACAACTCCTGATGTACGTGTCCATGGTCTCGGGTTTGATCCCGTACGGGGCGCCCTCGCACGGGTTGTGCTTCCTGAAGAAGTTCTGTATGCTCCCCTCCGAGGCTAACGCTTCTGCCACTGTCACTGATTCTATGAACTGGGGAAACAGAATTATATAAATAAACTAGCGGTCGCCCTTGGCTTCGCTTGCTTGACAACTTATATACTAACACCTTCCTTGAGAACATCTCTATCTATTGGTGAAAAAGGCATCAAAATCCGTTGCGTTGTTTCAAAGATCTAAGCATACATAGAGACAGACATACGAAAAACAATTTTTTTTATTTCTATCTACCCTATAAAATAAATACTATGTATGATTTGTGTCACTTTACGTGATGTTAGTTAAATTATTTAAAAAAAAAACAAAATCGAATTCAGTGGTTTTCTCAAGAATGTCAAAGAAGCAAAGAATCAATTTCGTTTAATCAGTTGGCACATAAAGAGCACATGTTATGAATGTCAAAATATTTTACAATTTCATATCAAGCAATTTATAAAAATACTAAATGATGTACTAGATGTCATTGTCAGAACTGGACTAAATTGAAATACAAAAAAAAAGTAACAAACAATACACATAAAAATTAGAGTCAAATTGAGACCTTCCTCCATTTTTAAAGTCAGTTAAAATGATAATAATTGATTAACCTGCAAGAAGCCATGTTTGGAGCTGGTGGCCAGCACCTTGTAGGGCGTGAGCTTGAGGTCCAGGTTCTCCCTGCGCAGCAACTTGTCCATGAGAGTGATCATCTGCAGGATCAGCTGGTCCTGGCGGAGGTCGTCGCCGTGCTTGAAGATAGCCTCGTATTCTATACCTGGGGGGGGGGGGGGGGGGGGGGGTTATTTTATTAATATTTTTTATAAGCAATGAGTTTGCTAACTTTTTCTCAAATAATTTTACAATATGAATCACAAAAACTATAGTCTTGGGCTGGAGTCGAACCAGCAACTGTTCCATTCCACGAGGAACGTCCTACTTACTGACTAAGACACCACTAGCCGTGACTAGCCTAAAACATCTAAATTTGGGATCACATTGTGTTAATATCGCGACTTACGGCATCGCAGAGCGCCATCTACCGGTCGTTGAGGGAACTAACTACTATGGCGCGGAATGGGATCAGTCGCTAGTTCAAATCCAGCCCAAGACTATAGTTTTTGTGATTCACATTGTAAAATTATTTGGGTTATTTCATATTAGCTGATTACTAGGCATCCGCCCCTTTTTAAGGGACACATACACACACTCGTTTTAACAAAAAAAGGCTTTAAAAACGAATATCTCGCAGTAGGATTCTTAAATCAAAAAATTATCTTGAAAACCTCTTAATTTTTTTTAAAAGACCTACCTAATGATATCCCACACATCTTCTCCACAATACATGTAGCGCAGCTAACCCGAAAAACCATATTTTTCATGCTTTCGTGTTAGCGCTTTATCGGCGTAATAAATACACATATTCATGCAAAGTTTCATCTTTCTAGCATCGGCCGTTTGGACGGTAACCCGAGAACGAGGACGGCCATGACGTAATTATAAGAGTTCCGAGATTTTAACTACGGAACCCAAAATACCCACTGGATGCGACTGAACTTACTAAAAAAATGGCTGTAGCCGATATTGGGTAAACTAACGAACGCCCGCGATTTCTTTTGAATTTATTTATAGCGCATCTGTAAGCGCTTGCGCAGTGCATTGAACGGAAGTTATCAAAAAACATTTATTCCCCCTTGTATCATTTTTCATATCTTCGTTGCTATTAGCCGAAGCGTGATGTTAAAATTTATAGCCGATAATATCCTATTCATAGGTTTTCAATTCGAATCAGTGTTGCCTGATATTAGTGCGTTCAATCAAACAAACAAACTCTTCAGCTTAACGTTAAGTAGTAGAGAGTGGTCTAGTAGCAGTTCCTTACGTTAATTTGCTCGAAATACGTTTTTGGCCGAGCGAGCGAAGCGTCTCAGTTTCAACTCGAGGACTGGTCGATTTGGCGTTGTTTGTCTGTATGTATGTGTGTCAGTTCCGGTGTACAGGCCGCATTTTTCAGCCGATTTTCATGAAATTTGGCACAAGTGTTCTTTGTTGCAAGGCGCAACTTTTGTCGAAGAGAATTTTTCGAATGGGGGGGAAATTGGGGAGAAATGTCCCAAAAGGATGTTAGGGACCCGAAAATAACGCGAGGTCTACTGTTCGCAGAACTACTAATCGTATTCCTCATACATTTCACACCAGCGCCCCTAGCGGTAGCGTCAGGGAACTGTGTGAAATGTATGGAGGAATACGAAAAGGTATTTCGAGTAAATTAACGTAACGAACTGGTACTAGACACACAGATTAAGGTATTACATACCTTCAGTCGTCAAAAACGTCAGTTTGGAAGGCATCAGCGCAGACTTGAACAGACTCGCCTTCTTAGCAACAATGCCCTTGATGTGGACGCTCGGGTCCAAGGGGAACGGTAGTGGCTCGAAGTTGGCGAAGTTGTACTTGAAGGCGTCCGGGTCCGCCAGCAACTGCTGCAGGCGCTCCGCCTTCTTGTTCCTGTTGCCGCTCTCTCTGGTCACGGTTTTGACGAGCTTCACGAGTTTGTCTATGAATACTTGCTGTCGGGCGAGGAATGCTCTAGTGCGTTGGTGGTCTGTGTTGCCTGTGGAGAAATTAAAAAGTTTACTGTGTGAAAAATTTGGTTTTGTAAAATTTTCATATACATATTCATATATTCATATTTATTTATTTAATCTTAGAACACAGGTACATAATATTTTATCCAAGATGTCACAGGATATTAAAGCTCGAACCATGTTCTCCCTACAGGTAGGTACAGGCATGCAGTTTACAATTACATAAAATCTAGTTAAAACAAGCACTTTAAATTATAACTAGTTATCCCAGCGAACTTTGTATCGCCTCAAATATATTAAAAAAAAACCTTCCCTAAACTTCTACGAATATTTTAATATTTCATGCAAATGTATGTATTATTAATTATAATTGAAAAACGCGACGGACGGACAGACAGACAAATTGTCGTATTAAATATATAGATACCAGTACTTGTACTTGACCAAAATTTCATAGGAATATTCATTAAAATTGTATCATTCTAAATGTCATGAAATTTAATATTACAAAGTCACTACAAGTCTACAAGAAATACAATGTCAAAAGAATTAAATGTCAAAAATTAATAAAAATTAAATTTTCATAAGCTTAAGCCATGTAGGGACTCCATGTTATTGAAGGGATAGTCAGTTAAATGTGGGTAGTTTATTTATTTCAAGTGTCTAGAAATCAAATGAAAATCAAAATTCCTTTCCTGTACATGTAAAGGGCACTTGTAAAAAAGCCTGAATTTGCCGCCACGTTGCAAAAGGCAGTTTTACATTGAAAAGAACGGGCTAGAAATTCCTTGGTTTAAAAAAAAAAAAAACAATGACATTATTGACCGAGCGAGCGAAGTATCTACATTTCCAGATTATACTAGACAAATTTGGTTTGGTCTGCTTGTCTGTCACAATTTTTATCCGACTCCACGAACTTTGGTACAAGCTCTCTAATTAAAAAAAAATGTTTTTATCGTTACCTTTTTTTGATGGGATAGAAGCAAAAGGATAAAATAATATTTGTATTGTAAATATAGTCCGAGACGCCGAGGACTTTAATTGTCTGTGCCACAGCGGCTGGCACGTAAGATTTTGTTGCCTTTCATCAACATTTCATCCCACGTGATTCAATTTTTTTCTTCAAAATTGCTGCTACTTTTTAATAAATTCATTTGGCCATTTTGGACACAAACCATTGTGTGTGCCCGGTGACGGCAATAGGCTTACCCCCTATTAAGTGGGACCAAAAATACTAGCAAATTGTGGGTGTGTATTGCACCTCTGCATACGTGATATGTGTCTGTCTTGTATTGTAACAGAGATGATATTAGTATTTTCCCTCAGAAGTCAAAAAGAAAAAATACGAGTTTCTCAATTATCCTGTATTTTGATGTTGTTTGTAACCTCATAACTTTCGACTGGGTGAATCGATTTTGAAAATTATTTGTTTCGTTGAAAGCTGTTGCTTCCTAATTTAAATCTATATATTTAATACAATTTGTCTGTCTGTCTGTCCGTCGCGTTTTTCAATTTACATACATTTGCATGATATATTAAAAAAAAAAAAAAAAAATTTTTTTTTTATTAGAGGCGATACAAAGTTCGTATGGATAACTAGTTATATTGATTACCTTTAGCGAGCCGCTGCGAGAAAGTCCTCATAACAGCGAGATACATGTGTCGACACGGCATCTCGCCTCGCTCGCCGTCCTCGCACTCGATGAGCAAGTACCAGTAGAGGTAGTTGGCGACCACGCTGTTGCTGCAGGCGCGGGAGATCAGGAACGAGGCCAGCGACAGTCGCTCGAACGTTGGGTCTGATGCTGTTTCACTGGACAAATGGACACATTTGAGATCTTCCGTGCAAAACTGGTGTAACCCACAAATTTTCATATTCTTCCTAATCTTCTAAAAATACTGTTTGTTTTAAACATATGCCACTTTTGCGCTGACGGATTCATTTTTTTAATTCGTGTTCGCGTTTCCGATTTTGTATAATTTTTATAGCTGTCCGATTTCTATTGTTAGTTATACAGGGTGTTACATAAGGGTTATATCAACCCGAAGACACCGCTATCGGCTAGTCGACCAGAACCCGTTTCGATATGTGTCGACCGCCAAACAAGAAAAAAAATTCATCCAAAAAAAACATTATTACCGAATATAATAGTCTTGTTTGAACAACACTAGCTAAAATCAGCTGATTCGGTCATCGACATCAAGTAGGTACCTAGTACAACGAATGCGCGCCTGTGAAAAACCTCCCTCTCCTGGTAGGAACAATTTGCCTCTGTTCCGCATCAAGGTCTGAACTTTTTTTGTTCTTGTTAGGCGGTCGACACATATCGAAAGGCGTTCTGGGCTACCAGCTGATGGGAGTGTCTTCAGGTTGATATAACCCTTATGTAACATCCTGTATAAAGCCTATAGACGCTGATTTCAGCACAAAAATATTTTTTTGGTTGGTTTGGAAGTTGGCACAATTGTAACTGTATTAAAAAATTTGAAAAAACCACTTGCTTGTACGCAGAATCGAAAATTCTACAATATTTAGAATACTTTCCCTTAATGGGGTATAATCTTGGAACGGCTTGTATATTCGCCACATTTCGCCAATTATTAAATTGGTATAGGGTGCTTTTATGTGTTGCATTGGTAGGTACTTACATATTGCCATTATCAGCAGTGGCGTTATTATTGATAATGTTCGTGTTATCTTCGGCGGCGACCGCTACTTCGTCAGCGGGCGCGACCGCTCCGCTCGAGCGCCGGCTCGACACTGACGCTGTCGCTGACAGCTCACTCGTGGACAACACTAACCATAGAGCATAGAATGTCAATAGTATGAAGTGAAGTCTGTAATAAGGGTACACCTAGAGCATAGATAAAAGAATACTATACTACGATAGATGCCCAATACCATGGTAAGGGGCGGTCTACATTACGGCTCTTAGCGACTGTTAGCGTAGATTGAAGGTCCTTTAAGACACCGTCTGTGTACATTGCAGCACGTGTAATGTTTTGGTAGACACAATTAATTACTGACCATTTTTAATGTGTCCGACAGACTACAGGTCGCTCACTTCGCCGCACGACGCGCTTGAACACGGGCACTAATA
The DNA here is from genome assembly GCA_963556515.1 of Nudaria mundana. Taxonomy (NCBI): domain Eukaryota; kingdom Metazoa; phylum Arthropoda; class Insecta; order Lepidoptera; family Erebidae; genus Nudaria; species Nudaria mundana. Next base: position 1,910,436 of record OY748300.1, read on the forward strand.
TGACTTCGCAATCTTTTTATTATTTACGACAAGTAAATTAACTAATACAATCTAATTCATTCTTTTATTTGATGGAATAACTGAACTAATCAAATAATAGCAACTTTCGCGACAATCTTTCTAATATCAGCATAGATAAGTATTGAATGGAGTCGGGCGTTACCTGGCGAAAGTCCATGATAAAACAATGGAAAATATGATGTTTAATTTTTAAATAATAGCATTATTTCGCTCAACAAAGAGAGAACGGCCGTTCTCTCTGAGACATTCTTGAGAATGCCTCGTGAAGAGGAGAAACATATGTCGACGTTTGTAATGTCTTCTTTTGAGCGAAATTATGCTATTATTTAAAAAATTAAACATCATATTTACCATTATTTTATAGATAAGTATTCTATAGATAGAAACGGATGCAGTGTGAGCACTCAACACGTACGCGCATATTCGTGCGTTGACGTACGTCGTGAATTCTTGTGCAAAGTGAGCGCAGCCAAACTTTACAATACTGACGTGAACCCTAAGTCTGGGCGGACAGACGGACAGGACCGGACTATAAGACTTCTCTTACATAGTATACTTGTCAGTATAGTAAGAAGTCTAAAAGCGAACAACAATAAAAAAATAAGTCGATGTCGTAAGATAATTCGTTAGCAAAAGTGTTAGTAGACTCAGAATGTCAGTATTATTATTAGAGCCTATGGTGATGTCGGCTGGCCGGGTGAGTGAATTTTAAAAAACAAAGAGAGCGTGAAAGAAAGAAAGTAAAAAAAGAAACAGTAAACATGAAATGCCGTTATTTTTTTCAAATTCGAAAAGATGGACCGATATCTTCAAAGGATCTCAATTTGTCGGAATATTCTTTTTTCATGTATATTCACCGAGAATTTGAAATAGGCGTCTTCGAATTTGAAATTCACAGATTTGAAAATAGCCTGTTTTTGATTGAAAGTAGATCCCAAAAAGTGTTCAATAGCTTTTGAAAAATCAACAAAAGATTATATTATATAGGAAGTTTGAAAGTTGCGTCAGTGAATGAAACATTGAGAAGCGAGCGACTGTCATGCTGAGAGAAGAGAGGAAAGTAATGTGGTTAGAAAGGGGCAAAGTGTGAAGAAGGCTTTAGAAAAGATGGATGGAATGCGTGAGAGAAGGTATGACAAGGAAGGGAGTGACTGAGGAGATGACGTTCTGACACGGATGTGTGAGGGACCCCAACAAATTGGGAGAAATTAAGAGGATAATAAGACGGTCAAAACTGACAAAGAGCAGATGGATGGATGAAAATGACCAAAAAAGGTAGGTACAGTATATCAGGCATATCAGGATTACCTGATGCAGACAGCAGGCTGGCCTGGCTGCCTCTGTGTCCGCTCTGCATCAGACGAGTGTCTCTGGTCTCCAGGTCATAGACTGTAGACTCTTTGCCACACACGCGGGCATATTCTGCCAAATAACCACACATATTGCCAAAGTCTCGTGTAACAGGGGGCAGGTCTATAGGTGTTATTGTGCACCATATACGATAGAAAACCTGAATTGCAACAGTCCGGACCTTATTTACCTACCATCTCTGCAATCTAGAGGTGATAGATATTACAATTGTTATACGCTATACTATTTCCATTTCTTTAAGCTCTCGATGAGAACTCCTGTGAAAACTTGAACAAGCGTCTTTTTTACATTATGTACGCATTATTTTATAAAAATATGACGCTTACGCACGTACAAGGTTATACCAGAGTCGGAGAAACTGATAGGGATGTAGCTATCCATAAACGTAACACGATAACAGACCCGATATTATTTTACAAAATGTAAGAAACTAAACTACTGCCGGATACTTTTGTACAAATTTATTAACTAATATTGTATTTTATTACAATATGTTACACGTATTAATTCTTGATTGACAATGCCAACTTCTTTAAAAGCTTCTTTAAATTTTCGAAGCTGTTGTAAAATAAGTAGGTATAAGTAGGTACTCGACAATGAAACGAAATAATTATAACGACCGGTACAAATATATTTGAACTAGTGGTCGCCCGCGACTTCGTCCACGTGGTAATTTGGATTTTTTTCCGTTCCCGTCGCGCCGCGTCATATTTTGAACAATTCACACAATATCTTTATAAATCTTAGCCTATGTGTTATTCTGATGTATCAGCTATATTATTGTAAACTTTCATTAAAATCCATTCAGTAGTTTTTACGTGAAAGAGTAACAAACATCCATCCATACATACATACATACATACATACATACCTACATACATACATACATACATACCTACATACAGACATACATACTCACAAACTTTCGCGTTTATAATATTAGTAGGGTGTTTTTGTTGTAGTTGTCTTTGTTCAAAATATAATAAATATATGCGATCGATATCATTACTTATTTGGTCACAACACTACAACTGTCAAATTAGAACTGTCATCTAGAGCTTAACAATATAGAAATAGTATAGGATCTATTATCTATTTGTAGATTAACGGTGTATACACAAAACGTCTATGTACATACATTGGAGTACTAATACGGTGTAATTATTTGGCAGACAAGATAATTTTCTGTTCCATTCATGTTTATAAAATGTCATGATTTTGTAAGTAAAAATATTTCGGTGGGTTGTCACTAGATGTCACTGTATAATGTTTTTTTTTTATATCAGTTGTCAGTCAACAGCTTAGAGACATACCTTCTTGTATTTCAATGGAGTCTTCATACTTGAGAGCCTGGACCAGCTGCAGTAAGTACAGCAGGAGGTCGTCATCAGGGGCTTGCTTTAGACGGGATATTGCGTATCTACCAGCATAAAGGTTTTTATTGAATAAACTAGTTATCACCCATATAGTAGACATTTCACCCCAAAACAAAAAAGTTCCCGATGAAAAAAATATTAGGAGCTCTTGTGCCAGAACACACATACAGACGGACAAGACGAAAGCAAAATTATGTCGAAGTGTAAACGTATACACACACATATCACGCCTATATCCCCGAATGGGTAGGCAGAGGTGCATTACACACCCACAATTTGCCAGTATTTTTAGTCCCACGTAATAGGGGGCAAGACTATTGCCGTCACGTCTAGTGTAGACGTATAGCTCGCTCAAAAAGGGATGCTAAGGGTACATCTCAAAATCACTATTTTTATGGATACAAAACATTTTCAAAATAAGAGTATATTACACCTCCACCTACCCCCTAGGTGATATGTATTATAAGGGGTGGCATCATGTTGGCTAAATTCAAGAACTCGCGAGATCTAATACTAAGCACTCGTGTGATAAAGTGGGGAATACATCGCAGGCTTGTGAGACTTGTCAGCGCTCACCGACACCAAACGACATGTTCCCCCTTAACCATGGCATATTTGGTAAGATCGTAACAACAAGTTAAAAATATATGTAAACTTATCTTTATTTGACGATGATCTTTATGATTAATGAACACTATTTATCCTAGTAAACACGAACCGAAAACAATAGTCGAAAATCTTAATCCAGGGCATGGATAAGAGAATGACGAGTCATGAAACTTCCAAGAGGAAACATGAGGCTCGCCATAGAAGTAATAACAGGACACTGTCGACTCAACAGACATCTGACAGTAATAAAAGTCGTAATAAAAGCCGACTCGAAATGCTCAGATTGGGAACTCCTAGGGTCGGACAGACTATACGAGGAAGACATTAGCAATCTGAAGGTGGAACAGATAATAAGATTTATTAAGGACAAGAAGATTCGACGGGGGACCGTGAGAGCTGGGTCAACCACACTCTCCCCAAGGGGAAATGGACGAAATGGCCCGTAAAAGCCGCGGGTGGATCGCCCGCTCGGCTGTCGGCGTTCCCGTTGGAAATAATAATCCTAGTAAACACAATTAAACCATTATCTAAATTCTATAAATAAAACCTTACATTTTCCAACAAATCTTTCTACAATGTCAATTGTACATAACAGTATGTACTCACTTCCTGACGGCAGGGTGTGTGAACTTTGGTGTCAGTAGTTCAAGCGCATCTTCAACATCCATCGGCGCCCATTGCTTCATCATTGCCAACGCTTGTCGGACTTCACCTGCAATGGACAAAAAAACATTTAATTAAGTAGGGAACAAGCATAACCTAATTTTCTCGATAGACATTCAACCAATAATTTCGCATAAAAGGCCAGCGAGACGAGATATTTTATGTCAACAAACGACCAGTTACTAAGTTACATTGTGATAGCGAGCGATGATTATCTCTGTCCTTATAATTCGTAACCAGTAATGACGTAAGTTGGTCGACGGGAGCTGTCGTTGCGTGTTTCATGGTACAGGGCAACATTTAGTACCGTAGTTGTCAACATTTCATACATATCATAAATTTGTTGATTTGAACTCTTCCAACGGATCTTCTTTGTCTAATACAGAAACCAGCGATTACAATAAGGAGTTTAAAATATGTATTTATTTAAATTAAAATATTATAAACCCCCGAAACTTTGTTAACATTTCATATTTCGTTTCGCTGGCCTTACTTTAGTACCTACAATCCTAAGGGTGCCTTTCGACCAGAGATGTGCTATGCTACGTTGCCATGAATGCGTTTGACATCCACCAATCATATTCATTTGTCCACACATCACGTCATAGCACTATCATTTTCATTGGTCCACAAGCACATCCTCGCAGCATAGCTACCTAGCACATCTCTGGTCGAAAGGCACCCTAAATATTGTACAAAATCTCACCTGGTCGGTTCCAGTTGACACATTCCAAGAACTTCGTCAGCGCTCTTCGATGTGAAGACAAATAAAATCTGTAAAAATACGTAGATTTTAATGTCAAATATCAAGCTCGGACTGTAGACATTTTGTTTAGTGGTATGTCACATCTGTCCTGGCTGTAGGAAATTTGGATTGAATTACAGAGTGGTTATAGATTTTATATAGTGCTCGGTGACGGCAATAGGTTGCCCCCTATTACGTGGGACCAACATAATTACTGGCAAATTGTGACTGACCCTTCGGGGATATAGGCATAATGTATGTCTGATATCAAGGCAGTGATTGGAGAGAATTTTTGAAAGATTGAAAATGAATGCTGGCGCAGGCTTATGGGAATCCATTCCCTCACTAATGAGGCATTGGGTACCCATACCTGCTTGCTTAGTATATGGGGCATTTGTACTAGTATAGTACTCTTTAGTCCGAGACGCCCAGGACTTTAATTGGCTGTGCCACAGCGGCTTCACGTAACATTTCATCGCAAGGCAAAATATTTTTTTCAAAATTACAATATAGCTGCTACTTTTTATTAAATTCATTCGGCCATTTTGGAGATAACCTATTATAAATGTGCTCGGTGACGGCCATAGGCTTGTCCCCTATTACGTGGGACTAAAATACTGGCAAATCGTGGATGTGTGTGACACCCTTTGGGAAAAAGGGCGGGATATGTGTTTGTTTGTGTTTTATTCTGTAATCTATGTCACTATACGTACCGGAACTTCCACAGCAAGTCCTGGTCGTTAGCGGACAGCACTATGGCGGGCGGCGAGGCGACCAGAGCGGCGAGCTGGTCGCGCTCGGCCGCGGTGGGCTTGGCGTCGCGCCCCGACACGCCGGACCGCAGCGAACGTGCGAGACGGTGTTGCTTACTCTCCACTAGATTCTCCTGGACACATACCACATTAGAGGTAAAGACAAACTGCTCCTACGTATGCAATGCCACGTGGGAGACAGCGACACACTGGTCTTACGTATACGACGTATAAGTTGGATTGTGGCGAAGAACGGAACTAATTAATTGTATGTAGTTATTGTTCTGAAATCTTGTTTTTGACGTTTTTTAATGTGGCGCTCTTATTGAAACGCAAACTTATAATTGAAAACGTGTAAGTACGTTATTGCTATCAAACACTTGTATGATAGCGTCGTACGCGTGGGACAGAATGGCAACACGCGAATTGCTAACGCGTAAAACTGCGTTGCGAATGACAGTGTTTTTTATCATACAAATTGTATTGTCCAGATTCTGTACAGATGTCAGAATGCGTAGCATACGTCGGAAACGAAGGATGAGTTTGTCTCCTTCACCTTCACACTTGGTCGTTAGCCCGTATTTCGGGTGCATAAAAAACGTTACTCGAATTCAGGCACGATATGCATTATTTATAATATATTAATGTTCAGTTACTGGTACACGAGCAAACGACCCTGCACCCAAAACTATTCGTAACGGCCGTACTAGACTTTGTTCATTTACCTACATTTAGTCGTTTGTCCGAATTTCAGAGGCAATGGAATACGAGTTAACGACCAAGCGTTATTATATTGTAATTTGTAAAACTAGCGGACGCCCATGATTTTGTTCGCTAAACTATTTTTGCAATATTTTTCATTGCTATTTCAGTTCTATTAATCGTAGCGTGATGTTTGCTCTAAATCAGGGTGTTAACCAATGATGGTTCAAAATATTATGTCAAAATATCCTCGTTTCATAAAATGTTTAGATAGAAATTATAAATCACAAAACCTGAAATGTCATCAAGAGGAGTCGAACCTGCGGCCTTACCCTAACAACCACTGAGTTACGATGACCATACCATCATCTTTACTTCATATATAATTTCTAGATCGCGTTAATAAGGTCGGCGTTGGAGCCACATACGAGTACTACGGTACCAATGTATCGTTCCTTACCAAACAATATATTTCTGTAATTGGAAGCAATTTATTGCATTCTTCTTAAAATCTTCTTTTCAATATTAGCTGCGTAGTTATCAATTCAGATAGATAAAATCATCTTTTTCCTTAGATGACATACCTGTAATATCTCGTAGTCCGGTACAGTGACGATGTCCGCTTGCGCTTTGAATTGGTACATTTCATCACCATCTTGCTCGTAGCACACCACGGCGTGCTAGAAGAACATAAATTTCCCCATTATTAGGGTAAATTCTATTTTAAAATAAAAGAAAAAGGCTAGGTTTTAAGCTGTGAAATAAGAGTGCAAGTGAATTGCCTCAGCTGTAGTTGAATGCACGTATTTAAAAAAAGGAATTAGATGTTGCAAATGCATATGCAAATACTATACAGCTGCTAACACATACCTAACTTTTGATGCTCACAATGTCGTGTGTCGTCAATGTGAAGTCAATGAACGCTTCACAATTTCGAAATTGAAAACAATATCAAAGTGGCAGTATCATAAACCGGATTAGAGGAAGAGGGGCTCGTGGTCTAATGGTAACCGTTAGGGGTAGTTGGAGCCCTAAATCAAAAATCCTCGTGGTCTAACTACAGAACTATGATATCGCCCATGGGTTGTCGAGGTCAAATGGCAGTCGCTTCACGGAAAATATCGAAGTTCAGTCGAATCAGATAGACTGGAGAGCCGACCCCAACTGAGTTGGGAAAAGACTCGGTGAATGATGAGTATCATAAACCGGATTAAAAAACAAAATGTCAACATCGCACATCACATCACTTCTTAGCTATAGATTGTGTCACACTGATATAGAATAGATTCATAATTTATAATTAAGTGGAAATACCAGTATTAAAAAAACCGGCCACGAACGAGTCGGGCTCGCGCATGACGTTTTTTTTAATCGCTCGGCCGTGCAGCCTGAATCGCATTTTATTAAGGTATGAATTTTGACATTGACATCGACACGCATTGCGGGCCAGATCCACACGCTGGATAGAAAACGCATGACAGGAAAAGTATCCTTAAAGTCAAATATATTAAAATACTTACATTAATACCTTCAATTTGGACAGTTGGAAACTCGACCATAAGGTACATGTAGTCAGAGCTTCGTTTCTCTTTTTCATTTATCATCTCTATTTCTCTGAACGTCAGCCTATCTAGCCAGTCGACCTGCGAACGAATTTAAACATTATTCTTAAGAAATTCATAGCAGCGAAATCAGCTTGACGAGCAAAACATAGATCAAGCGTGACATAGATTTATACAGAAAGGGACAGACATATATAATGTACACAATAAATAAATATTTTGGACATTCTTACATAATGTCATCTAGCACAAATTAAGCTATAAGTTGTGCCATGGGTCTAGATAACTGATTAACATACTTATATATTTCTAAATACATACATAATTTACATAGCAAATACTCAAACTCCGAAACAAACATTTGATGATCATCATCTGCCTGCCCTTATCCCAATTATTTGGGGTCGGCGCAACATGTTTTCATCTTCCATACATCCCTGTCACACGTCATCTCCTCAGTCACTCCTTTCATGGTCATATCGTCTTTCACGCATTCTATCTTTTCTTGGGTCTACCTCGAGTTCTCAGGCCATCTACAGTCATACTTTGCACCTTTCTTACCACATTACTGTGTACTCCAGAATCGAACCCGGAACCTCGAGACGGCAGACAACTGCGTTCATAATGACGCCTGTTGGGTTGGTTGTGGTCCCTAACCGGCCTATCCCGGGCAATTAATGTCATCCCACATCCATGCAGGGATCTGGTAAGCAAATTTTTCACTAAAACCTTCTATCTATCACAGGCAGTCAGCTAGTAACTACGGCCAGTGTAACCTGATCAAAACGTTAGGCAATAAATATACTTAAAAATATGTCCACCATGTTCGTGTTAATTATCGTTGAAAAGTAAAGATATTGACCTGTAAACCCCGAGTGAAGAGAGGATATATTGCTAGAAATAATTAAAAAAGAACACGTTACCTTAGGCATATGTCCATTCCGATGTTTCTTGGCCAGTTTGGCTAATCTCTGCATCTGTTCCTTGCCTCTATCAGGAGCTTTACCGGGTGTCTTCTCGCTACCTTCCACTCCAGGCCATACTCGCAAGTCAAACATACCCTTTTTGAACACCAAAAACAACTCTTTAAACTTATGCACTATTTTTATATAACAAGTTTTACAAGCTTTTAACGTACTTAATGATCCACCCATTATTATAGTCAGTTTTATTCTACGCACATATTTAAAATAAAAACATTCCATATAAGTTCAAACGTATTATCCTTTCCGCGGTTCATGAGGGTTTAATAAGGTCTTAGAACGGCAACGAACTTTTATTGAGAGGTTGTTTACCCTGATTTATAAAAAAAAACAACTTAAGTAATGTCTCACATTGTAATAAAAGAATAAAACCCAAACAGGTTCATTTCTAAAAAAGATATTCAAGTTTCAAAAAGTTCCTGACACCTCGCTCCATGTCAATGGTTGAATTTACTTTGGTCACATATTGTTTTTAAAGTTATGTAACCTTCATTTTTAAATATTCAAACTTGTTCTATAAAAGCTAGATCACTCCACGATATCGTAGTGTATACTGAACCGGCTTCTGGCCTTTTCCAACAAACATCTATAAGTTTCGCTAATAATAAAATGTAAGAGGTCTGAGATAAGGCAAGACGATATACCTAATATAATAAATAAAAAATTATTACACAGTAAATTATTAACATACGAGTCGATTGTACTCTGTTTATCTTTGTCAAACGAACCTCTTATACATCTTATGTATGATATCAATATGTACTTTGTAATATTTAGTATTTAACTATGTTTTTACCTGATGCCAAGGAAGCGTTATGTTTATCGCGCTTATCTTATATCATTAGAAGGGATAATTACTAAATATTTAGGATTTAGATAGGTATTCTTTACAAAGTGGATCCCAAACTCCCACCTGTTACAGTCCATATGTTCTATATTTAGTTTTTTTTTTACTTTATGGGTGCTAAGGAGCTCTATTAACATCTGAAGGGCCCAAGCCATCCTCACGTGCACGCGGTGCACCTGCTGATATACTGACGTCGCTGTGTCAAGAATATATAAAGCGCACGGTAACGACAATAGGCTCTTTTACGTGTGACCAACAGTGCCTGGCGAAATGTGGGAGTAACGAACGCCTCTGTCTACAAATTCGGGGGTTAAGACGTGATTTGGTACTGTTTTCCTTCATGTGTGTGAACAAAATATTTGAATGTTGTAGCAATTAAATTGCTTCATACATTTCTGGACTAACTAGTTTATTTTTCTTTTTAGTTATTATTAAAAGTTATTAGTTAGTTCAGGCGCGGATCCAGACCTTAAAAAAGGTTGTGGGCATGGCCAGTCGAAAATCAGCCAAGCGTGAGTCGGAATATGAACTCGCTTGTGATAGATATAATGCATTACCTACCTACTAGAAAGAAATTGCTTCCAAAACAAATGACGCTTTGACCAAAATTTTGTTTAGTGTACCAGTTCAACGTAGCAAAAACCTTGGTGTTATGGTGGTAACATTTTAATGAAACAATACTTTTTTTAAACTAGATAATTTTCAAATCCAGAATTTAACTCAATACCGTGAAAATGTGACGTCATTTACTCAATGAAGGTGGTGCCCACCACGGTGGATCCGCGCATGAGTTAGATAGTTACTTTTTATGTAGTAGGGTATTTTATTTAGGGTATAGACAATACCTAGAAAATACCGTGACGCGAAGCCGGTCAGGTTTAAGGTGAACGCACACTTATCCGAGCCGAACGCGTCGAACGAGTCGAATGAAACGAATTTTAGAATTATGTATATGAAATCTCATGAAACCTCGCATACTTTCCCGCGTCGAATCGTCCGAATCTGGAAGTACCCCAGAAATCCTAGACGAATTCGGATGACGTCATCAGCTTCGGCGCGGCTTATGCGGTCGATCGTCGTTACATGTAATAACAGTGCGACAGGCATAAAGGAAATAGAAGTGATTTCTTCGACGCGGTCGATTCTTTCGTGGTGACCAATTCTTCCGGTGCGGATATGTGTGCGAGGCCTCTTTAACTTCGATTCGTTCGACGCGTTCGGCTCGTATAAGTGTGCGTTCACCTTAATGAAGTCAATTTTATGTAATTTATGTTGAGACTGCTGAGATTAGGTATAGGTATGTATCATCGATAAAGAAAAAAACAACCGGCCAATTTAGTGTCGGGCCACGCATAGAATAGGGTTCCGTAGTCATCCATAATGACCTCTATAATTCCTGAACTAACAGGATTATCTGCTCCGTTATAATTTTTCTTTGAAGTTCATTACATTGACTACCATTATGATTCGTCCCCACTTTACGTGTAGGGATCTCCCCTACAATAGCAAAATAAATATTATAAGCAGTACTTTGTCGGCATAGTATTCATGCAACATTGATTTTTTCTAGCAATAACCGTTTGGGAGAAAAGCCGAGAACGGACGGACTGACATGACGAAACTATAAAGGTTCCGAGACTTGAACTACGGAACCCTAACTAGGTAGGTATAGGTGTTGGACTTTTTTCACAACGCCATCTAGTTAGATCAATGTACATTCGTCCACATTTAGTCTCAAGAAAATGTGTAATTTGCCTGTCAGTTATAGAAAAAGAGTGACCGGGAGCTTTATTGCCAGGGTCTTTCTCTCGGTTCTACTTATTGCTTTGCGAATCTGGCAGTACATGTAAATATAGAAGCAATAATATATTTTTAAGTACTTACTGACGATTGTAAGAGCCATTTAATGACCTATACAAATAAATAAATCATTTCATTAGTCTTAAACTAAGTATAGCTTGTGCAATGAGAACTAGATACCTGTAATACCCATCTACCTATAATATGTAGGTACCTATCTATATATATTCTTTTGCAAGTACCAAGATATAAAATAGAAAACACAGACACCGTTAAGTAAGTAGTCAAAGAAAATATATCATATACAAAGTCCCCTATGTAGGTATGCTTAGATCTTTAAAACTACGCAGCGGATATGATACGGTTTTCATTCACCAATGGATAGAGTGGTTTTCGAGTAATCTCGAGGAAGGTTTTTGTGTGTATAATTGGTCAAGCGGGTGAATCCGCGGGCGTCCGCTATTCATCTATAAGATTCGTTCTTGTAGGACGGGCAAACATAACCACGCGGAAGATTCTGCGAGATACAGCTAGTTCGTATTGTGGTTTCGTTAGAGACCTTCACAGATATTGACCTAGTGTGTTTTTCAATGTCAAGTGTAACTAGTCCTTACGTATGGATGTTGCAATTGTATATGTCACTGGCAATGTGTATAATTGGTGTAATGCGTTTTTAATATAATTAAATATGTTAGGACAATTCACACAACGCCATCTAGTCTCAAACTAAGCAGAGCTTGGGATATGAGTAAGTACTAGTCACGTGTCCAAAGTCACGTGATCGATACTTCGAGTTAAAAATAGATGATAAACATATTAAAACTGATTCTGTAGCGGCCAATGCATTTGAATCTTTTTTCACAAATATTCCTATTATAACTTAAATTCAATATAAAAATATATATCAATAACTCAAACAAATAAGTTAAATTCTTCAAAAAACGTAGCCATTTCTCTTCTCAAATCTAGTGTTGATAAAAGTAGAGTTAACTTTGATTTTCAGTATATTGACTCTGTCACTATACATAAAACTTTTAAACAACTGAATATAAAAAAAAACAGGATCTTTGGGGTATTTCAACCAATATAATAAAATCAATAATGCCTGCTATTGCGCCTTACCTTGCATTCATATTCAATAAATGTATAAATGAAAATCAGTTTCCTAGTCTTATGAAGTACAGTAAAATCATTCCTTTATTCAAAGCCGGAGACAAAAGTGATCCTTCAAATTTGCGACCTATCTCCATACTCCCAACACTCAGTAAAATGTTTGAAAAAATAATATTTAATCAATTGCTTTCACATTTTACAGAAATTAAGTTACTTCATAGCAAACAGTTTGGTTTCACTAAAGGCAAGAACACAACGGATGCAGAAGATGCACTTGTGAAACATATATTTGATGATACCAATGGCATCCTGCTTTTCCTCCCATGGAAAAGCAGGATGCCATTGGTATCTTTTGTGATCTATCAAAAGCTTTTGATTGTGTTGATCATGAGACTTTGTTACTAAAATTAGGGTATTATGGTGTTTCGCACAGCTCACTTGGCTTACTGGAGTCTTACCTCACTGATGGAGTACAAAAAGTTAACGTTAATGGCACCGACTCTTCTGGCGCCTCATTAGTCATGGGAGTACCCCAGGGCTCGATATTAGGACCCCTTTTATTCTTAATATACGTAAATGATCTTCCTTACTTCACTAAAAATCTTTATGAAATAGTACGAGTATTATTTTCATCATCAATTTTTAAAAGTGATAGACAAAAAGTAGTACTTGATGATGTAAATAATACCATTTCGGAAATACTGCATTGGTTTACAAGTAACAACTTACTGTTCAATGCGAAGAAAACAAAATGTGTAAAATTTACTATGCCCAATGTTAGACAGGTGGATACTCATATTATTATGAATAATGAATTAGTTCAAAATAATGAATTAGTCAATACCCCAGTTTTTCTTGGTATAACTTTAGATAGTAAACTGCAATGGGGTTCTCATATCACAGCCTTTGCAGGAAGACTTAGTTCGGCTGCCTATGCGGTTAGAAAGATAAGGTCACTGACAGATGAAAAAACGGCACGATTAGTTTATTTTAGCTACTTTCATAGCGTTATGTCATATGGTCTGCTGCTATGGGGCTTAGCTGCCGATATTGAGACAATATTCATATTACAGAAACGAGCTATACGAGCAATCTACAGACTCAGACCCCGTGACTCGCTGAAAGAACTATTTAAAGAAATTAATATTTTAACAGTTGCTTCTCAATATGTTTACGACAACATCGTATATGTACGGAAGGACATAGAACTCTTCAAAAAAAGTTCCGATAATTATAACACAAGAAATAAAAATAAACTGGCAATGACAAAAATTAGACTTCATAAAGTTGGTAATTCGTTTGTAGGCAAATGTATAAAAAATTATAATAAAATTCCTCAGGATTTGGTTGACATGCCTCTTAATAATTTTAAAATAGTAGTTAAAAAACGTTTGATGAAGAAAGGCTATTATAATGTAGATGAATATCTTAATGATAAAAATGCATGGTCACCCTAATCTGCTGTTGTTAGCCACTGGTACAATATAAATTGTAACACAATGTAAACAAAACTTTACTAAAAAAGAAAATGGATAATCTACCTGAGTTTCTTGCTGGTATTTTCTCAGGAGAACCAACTTACCGAACCAGCGAAAGAATCATTTTCAAATGGTTGTTTATGTACTTAATTTTAAATTATTTTTATAATATTGCTTGACGTAAAATTGTAAAATTTTGACATTCATATGTGCTCTTTATGTGCCTAAACTGAATAAATGAAATTGATTCTTGACTCTTTGACTAGATAAACTGATATAAATACTTATATACATTTTTTTTTGTAAATACATGACATCACAGGATACATCCAGACTTCGGTACAGACGTACGTGTCATCACACAAAGTTTGTCCCGACCGGGAATCGAACCCGAGACTCTGGCGTCGAAAGCAGATGCACTACCGCCCACGACACCGAAGCAGTCAAATATAATTGTATCTGGAGCGTTCAGGCATTGTATGAAATATAATGAATATTCATTTCATTTCAATGCTTAGGCATTCTATAGAATACCGGATTATACAGATTACAGATAACATAATATACAACTAGCCCACGGCTTTGCTCGCTTAGAATAGTTTTCCATCCGATTGCTTGATTATGATGTTGTAAACAATAACTTAGGCTACTTTTGACCCTCGAAGGGGCCTCACGGGTGGCCAAAGTCCGTCGGGCGCCACTGGAAATACCGTCTAGTGAACTCTAGTGTCACCAGAGACGAGACCACAGCAATGGACATGAGAGGCGCCGCGTACTCGCGAAATTAAAAAAAAATGCTACTTTTGATCCCGGGAATGTGTTACCGTGGCAATTAGGAACTAAAAATCTATTCCACGGGGGCGAAACCTTAAAAATCACAAGATACAACAAATAAACGATTAACAAGGGCGAGTTCAACGTTGTTGTTCAATCATTTCTGGCGTGTGCACGAGCGTGGCTTGTGAACCTCAACTTGTTCATGAACACGCAATCGCAAGAAGAACAGACTGACTACTGAAGACCTACACAATCGCTATCTAAATTGGTTGCACGCAGCCTTGTAATTTAGAGGACCTATACGAGGCCAGGTCAAATGCGGTACAGAGCACTGGGCCAAGACGATTTAATAAAAATTATAAGTGTTGTCCATCGACAAGAAAAGAAGGAGATACGAGGGTGGATTGAAAAGAAGTCGGCCTAACACTTATCCATTTAGTTCTAAAAATCAAATCTAGACACATTATTTAGTTCAGTTCAGACCTGTTAATTGTGTGAAGTTTGAAACGTGTGCAATAATTAGTTTTAATTTTTCTAAATTTATTAACAAAGCAATCTGACATTATTTCCGCAAATGGAGCAAATCGAGCAGCGTGCCGTCATTAAGTACCTCCATAAGAAGGGGCTGTCATCAAAAGCCATCCATGATGATATGGTCAGTACATAAGAGGATTACGCTCTTTCATATTCATCCGTCAAAAAATGGATAGCAGAATCATGCTTGGGTAGAGAGAGTGTCAAAGACGAACCCCGCTCTGGAAGGCCTTCGACGTCCACTACTGAAGAAAATGTTAAAAAAATACTCGACTTAATTATGGGAGCCCGCAGATTGAAAATTAGAGAGATAGCCGAGATTATAGGCATCTCTTATGAACGTACTCAAAACATAATAGTCAACGTGTTGGGTTTCCACAAGGTGTCTGCGAGGTGGGTTCCGCGACTGCTTTCAGTTGAGCAAAAAAGGATGCGATTGACTATTGCACGCGACTGTTCGGAGTTATTTGAAGCTGATGAATGTGATTTTTTGGATCGTTTTATACTATGGACGAAACATGGGTTCATTACTGTACACCGGAAACAAAACAACAATCAAAACAGTGGAAAAGACCTGGTTCACCACCCCCTAAAAAGGCTAAGTCGATTTAGTCGGACTCGAAGGGTGTGATTATGGTTGATTATCTTGAAAGGGGTCAGACTATAAACTCTGATTATTACTGCACCTTACTACGTCGTTTATGAGAAGAAATAAAAGAAAAACGTCCAGGAATGATCAGAAGAAAAGTCCTGTTTCATCAAGATAACGCTCGTCTTCACACGTCTATCCAATCAATGGCAGAAATTCACAACTGTGGCTTTGAACTGTTACCGCATCCACCTTATTCACCTGATCTGGCACTGTCAGACTTTTTTCTGTTCCCTAACCTAAAAAAGCACTTGAGAGGTCAAAGATTTTTGACAAATGACTAGGTCAAAGCAGCAGTAGACGCATATTTTGACTCTAAGGAAGAATCATTTTTTTTCAACGGGCTAAATGCTTGGAAGGGAAGATGGCAAAAGTGCATTGAACTTGATAGTGATTACGTTGAAAAATAAAAATATATTTCATTTATTATGTATTTATTTTCTTGGTTAGGCCGATTACTTTTCAATCCACCCTCGTATCTAAATAAAATTTGTGTAAGTTTTTTTTTTCAAAAAGTGCTGGTTGGATTCTTATTTTAACTAAAATCGGCGACTAGTTTCTAAGAACAGATCTTCGAAGTCTTATAGTTTCAGACTTTCCCTCATTGACCCGTATTAATGTCACACCCTGTATAATCACATCTATTTCTCCGAAGGGGGGTAGACAGAGGCCTAGGCTCAGTTATGGGCACAGAGGGCGAGCCTATTGTGACTATACGGGCACTTGTATGTTTCGCAAAACTATAGTCTTAGGTAGGCTGGACTCAAACTATAGCGACTGTTTCTTTCCAGGAGTAACGTTCTACCAACTGACCAAGGCCGAGAAAGGGAACAGTCGCCGGTTCGAGTCCAGCCCAAGACTAGTTTTTGTAATTCATATTGTAATATTATTTGAGAAAAAGTTAGCAAACTTCAATGCTTATAAAATACTAGTGGTCGCCGTCCGCGTGGTAATTTGGATTTTTTCCCGTTCCCGTCGCGCCGCGTCATATTTTGAACAATTCACACAATATCTTTATAAATTGTAGCCTATGTGTTATTCTGATGTATAAGCTATATTATTGTAAAGTTTCATTACAATCCATTCAGTAGTTTTTACGTGAAAGAGTAACACACATCCATCCATCCATACATACTCACAAACTTTCACGTTTATAATATTAGTAGGATTAATAAGTACAATTTTTATGTTTTATCAATGATACACAAAATGTAAGATACTTATTGAACGATATATATATTATTAGAGCGTAGCGAGCGAAGCTCTAATGGTGCAAGAAAATTCAATCCTTTCTTATGCGAGATCTCTGTCAATACCTTACCGATTTCAACAATTTATATATCAAATTAAACTAGATTTAACTGACATCATTCTAGCGGAGCCCGAATTTTCAATTTTGGCCCTTAAAAATTATTTTACACAAAGATATGTGATGCTTGCTGCGCTCTAATATGCTGCCGCGAAGACCTAGTTTATAAAGTTAAAAATATCAAGTTTCAAGACAACAAAGACACTGTATAAGGCTGTCATGACTGACCGGGTCTACCCCGAGCCTCTATATAAAACACAATTAATCAATAAAAGGTTAGGTACTGACCTGTCTCAACATGCCGTGTTTCCCGAATAGCGAGATGGTGGTCCCACCAACCACCATGACCTTCCCGGGTCCCGCGCAGTCGTATATAGTCATAGCTAGGATCGCGTTCCTAGGCAGGTCGCTGAAGAACACCGGAAGGTTCACCCATTCATTCCAACTATTTGGAGAAATTTAAAAGATTTTGTATTCAAATAATTGTATAATTTTACAATATGAACTCGACTCTGTGACTGACTTTCTCTTTTCAGGAGAAACAAATTGTACTTATTCAATTTTGTAAAAATTTTTTGAAGGTCAATTTATCTATACAAATAGATAACTCAAAAAGAAATGTCAATGTTTGTTATTTTAAATTAACAGCTTTTTAATAAATGCATAATGAATGTATCTGTCTGTTTGTTGAGGTAATCTCTGAAAATGCTGAACCTATTTAACAGGACAGTCACTGGCAGATAGCTGATGTTATAAGGAGTAACCTAGGCTACTATTTATCCTAGAAATGTGTTCAGTAAATACTTACTTCCATCGATTAGAGAAGGCTTTATAAGAAGTTGTGACGGGTAAAGCAAGAGGCTCTCCATCGCTTAATATTTGACAGCTCACATATAAGTCTGAACAGCCCTCTTGATACAGGCCAGAAAACTTCAGCATAGGGTCTGAGAGCAACTTGTCATATTCAGGCTTGGCACGTTTTCCTTCCAACGTTCCACTGGTGAATATTATTGAAATAGTTAGTACAGAAGTAGGAGATGTGTAATTTGTGAGTCGATAGTGTTGTGTGCAGTTGTTTGTAGTGTAAATGAACGTGATTAGAATGACGAAAAAGCATAAAGCCCTACATCACTTTACTGAACGTCACAACTAACATAGTTGTTGACTACCACTTGGATGTATGCATGTGGTAATGTTAGTAAGGTATGCCATAAGGCATGGTTCCACTAGGTTACATTTAGCGTGGGACATATTGCCTAAAATTATGTCCTACATGTTGAAAGTTAGGACTTTTGTTTGTGTGAAACAACAAACCGCGTTCATGTTGCGCGCCAGCTGGGAACGTCACTGTGTAACGTTACCAATCAATCTGTCGAACGTCAAGTGTCGCGCGCCAAATGTTGTCCAATGGATCCGCCCGCCGCCGACCGCGTCTTTATCATGTTTACTGTTATTATTAACCAACAGAGTAAAAAAAATGTTACGATATCAAAGTGATAGGTCGATTAAAATAAATAACGACATTGTTGTGGGTTAATATCTCAATCATAAGACGGAAGTCTTTAAAAACATAAAATATATGATTTATTGTGTGTGGAGTCGTGGACTCTGTACGTTATATGCTTAAAATTTGGTTACATGAAATAAGGCCGTTTATCAGGTCAAATACTGTAACACAAGTTACCCTCATGTGGTATTTTTAATAATATAAAAAAACTCACATCTTAATTTCGACTTTATGATCCAACGAAGAACTGTATACGTAATAGAATTTATCATCTATTTCGTTCATATTGACCTGCTATTGTCTGCTATTCTGCTATGGTATTATGCAAATCTGTTAGTAACAAAGAAATTAAACTCGACGCTACGACGCTGTTGCTGTTTTCATGCATCAGCTGGCTGTAGGACACACAGATAGATGACACTAATGACATTTTCTATATTTTTTATTTTATGTTATGGCTTGGTTTTAAGACCTATTAGTCCACTGTCTTTTTTATGGCTTGCAATTTTTTACATTTAGCTAAAGGATACTTTAAAAATCATAAAATAATTTTGAATGAAAGTGGATGAGGACAAGGCAAGCAATAGAAAAAGCAATAAGTTCATCATTCACCGAGCCTTTTCGGTTGTCGTTGGTTGGGGTCGGCTTTCGAGTCCAACTGCTATTCGACTGAACATCAATATTTTCCGTGAAGTGACTGCCATCTGACCTCCACAACCCATGGGCGATATCGAAGTTCTGCAGTTAGACCGGTCGGATTTTTGATTTAGGGTTCCAACTACCCCTAACGACTGCCATAGATGTTTGTATGACAACCGGGACCGACGGCTTAACGTGCTCTCCGAGGTTATTCTGTCTTATATGTTATGCTATAACTTTAAAAGTGCTAATATAATAACTATTAAAAAATGTTCAATAACCTGAAACAATTACAAGGCAGTATTGTCTAAAGACTGTAGCCAGCCCTAGGAGAGGGCGATGAAAAAATATTTATTAATGTCAAAATTGTCATCGGTCAAATATGTCAAGGTAAACGTAAACACAGTAAACACGTTCAAATCAATCTTTTCAAATCAATTTAAAATCAGCCCCACCTCATATCGTCAATTATTTAGCAAACTAGTGGGATTTGATAAGCCGGTAATATTTGACGATATACTTAATATTAACTTTTACCGATGAATAGCTATTGATTTTTGTACACTATGTTAAGTTTCAATTACTTTGTTTCAGAATTCAGAGCCATGACTAAGCTACTTGAATGGATTTCAACACTTTCAGCTATATTTGCAGTGTGGTATTGTTTGATTGGAGGTTACGTAAAGCATCCATGGCTAGAGAAGAATCATACTTTCCTTCTCATTTCACCCATACTACTGGTACTTCTCTTTGGTTTATATGCTGCTACTGTTGTTCTATATCGTGTGTTGACTTTTAACAACTGTGAGAAAGCTGCAAGAGAGCTGCAAATGGAAATAAAAGAAGCTAGAAGAGATTTACAACAAAGAGGTCTTATGTGGTGAATATTGCATTCCAGTAAGCATTTAAGGCTAGTTTAAGTACAGTTTTTTTTATAATTATACACTGTTATTTTGGTAATCTTATTTTTATTGTTGTAGTTTATCATATCGCTGATCACTGAGAGATTTTATTATTCAATGTTAGTTCTGAGCTAAAGTTTGCCTTGTATCAGATTAAATGTTCACAAAAAACTGAACAATCTCGCTATTAGAAAAAAGATTAGGAACTACTACTGGAAAGGGACATCTTGAATGTAAAAAAAAAACAATAAGAGTCTAGTACTTATTGAAATCTGTGAACTATCTCATGTAGAATTAAGATGCTATAAATAAAACAAAAAACATTGTCGAATATATTTATTTATTTACTAACTAAGGCAAGACAAAAGCAGTAAATGTAGAGGAGTACATGAACTTCTCAGTTACCACATACCTATACCAGGCAGGTCATGGTATAGAACCATCCATTTGCCATCTCATAGACAACTGGAAAATTTTCCTAGATATAACCAGAGGCGCTTGTCATCATACGTAGGAGCAAGTAAGAAAAATAAAACGGTTCCGTACCAAAATAGCAAAAATCACGTTTGTTGTATGGGAGCCCCCTTAAATATTTATTATATTCTGTTTTTTTGTAGTTTGTTGTTATAGAGGCAACAGAAATGTATAATGTATAATTGTATCAGTACTTTTGTTAGGTATCTTCTTTTAGATTCATTATTAATAAACATTAACTATATTAGTTTATTATCTGATTCTATTTAGTCTTATCTTTATTTCTTTCTTTACTAAGCTTTATTCTTCTCTCTCCTTAGAGTGATAGTTGTGCACTACATACATACATATATATGGTCACGCCTCTTTCCCATAGGGGTAGGCAGAGACTATGGAATTCCACTTGCTACGGTCCTGGCATACTTCTTTCGCTTCTTTCACTTTCATAACTATCGTCATGCACGCTCTCCGGTTCTGGGTGCTCTTGATGACCAAATCGGAGATGTTCTGGCCTTTGGTCAAAACATCTCCGATTTGGTCGAAGTATGTTCGCCTAGGTCGACCCTTACCTGCCTGTCCATTCACGCCCGCCTTATGTATCTGTTTCGTCAATCTTCTTTCATCCATCCTTACTACGTGCCCAAACCATCTGAGCATCCCTTTTTCTATCTTACTCACTACATCTTCTGATACACCGCAAAGTTCTCGTATCTCGCTGTTCCTCACTTTCTCAACCAATGTCACCCCAGTCATACTTCTCAAACTTCTCATTTCCACTGCATTTATTTTACTTTCATGCTTCTTCTGCCAAACCCAACATTCACTTCCATACATAAGTGTAGGGACCAGCACTCCTCTATGAACAGCCAGCCTAGCCCTCCGGGAAATCTGACTGTTCATAAAGTTATGCAGAGCCCCATTCAGTTGATTTCCTGCCATAACTCTTCTTTCAATGTTGTCGTCACATCTTCCATCCCTTGTAAACTTGGACCCTAAATACACAAACTCTTTCACTTGCTCCACTCTTTATCCTTCAATAACAATCGCACAGTTCGACATACTTTCGTCTCGTTCAAATACCATTACTTTCGTCTTACTTGCGTTCACTTTCATTTCCTACCTTTTCAAAGACTCATTCATAATATCAACCATCACCTGCAACTCCTCCGCCGATGTCGCAAGTATTACCTGGTCATCAGCATATAAGAGGCACTTGATGGTCAATTCATCCATTCTTAAACCACACACACTCGCTTTATATATATATATATATATTTCAGACAGTTATCCATGTATAGGTTAAACAGCATTGGTGACGCTACACAGCCCTGCCTGACGCCTAGTTCGATACCGAACCAGTCCGGGTAAGTCCCGTTTATGCGGACACAAGCACTGGAATCCTCATAAAGTGATTGCAGTGCTCGTATCAGATTGCTGCTTACTCCATACATGGACAGCGCTGACCACAATTCGCTCCTCACCACTCTATCATAGGCCTTCTCTAAGTCTACAAAAGCGCAGTAGACCTTTTGTCTTTTTGCCAGGAACTTTTCGGCAATGCTGCGCAAAGAGAAGACCTGATCCATGCATCCTCTTCCTTTCCTAAATCCAGCTTGCACATCCCACATTTTGTCATCAGTGTCATTCGTCAATCTAGTAATCAGAACCCTTGCATATAACTTGCCGACGACGCTGAGCAGACTTATCCCGCGGTAGTTTTTGCAGTCTCGCTGTGACCCTTTGTACAGCGGCACAATGACGGCTTTGCACCAGTCTCCTGGTACACTACCACTTCTCCAACAAAGGTTAAAAAGGCGGTACAACTGACTTGATACTACGCCTTGTCCTGCTTTCAGCATCTCGGTCGAGATCCTGTCATATCCTGCTGCCTTTCCAGCTTTCATGCCATTTAGTGCATCCATAATATCTTTCACACTTATTTCATTCCCACTTTTATTCTTGTCCTCTATACGAGATTCCGCTTGCGCATCCTCTTTCTCAAACAGACTTTCAAAATATTCCTTCCATCTCTTTAAAACACTTTCTTCCCCACTCAGAGAGCTTCCATCGTGGTTTCTGACTTTGTCCAGTTGCGAGGATTGGATAGTGCCCCTGGCTGTTCTTATAGACTTCCAGAAAAGTTTAACATTTTCCTGGAAGTTGTCAGATAACCTCCTATCAAATTCATCCCTTTCATTCTCTTTCTCTTTAGCTATTACCTTCTTTACTTCTCTTTTACGCTTCTTGTATTCCTCTTTTGCTATTGAGACATCCTCATCTATCGCCTTATTCATTCTGTGATTGGCTTTGATTGCCAACCAGTCCAGCCACATCTTCTTTCTTCTTGCCCGCTACAACCATTTGTGCCTCTACACTCATTATTTTGACCATACGTCCTTTTTTCCTTTTGCTGACACCACATACTTTCACAGCTACTTGCACAAGTCCTTCCTTTAACTGCACCCATAACTTTTCAATATCATCTTCTTCATCCATATTCTCATACTTCTCTCAAGTTATTTCGAAATTCTTCTTTTTTATTCCCTTCTTGCATACTTTCTAATTTTATCCGTTCAAGCTCGGTCCCAGACTCATGGGCGTAGTGTCGCCACCGTTTAAATAAACCTCTTAACCGGCTTACAACCATATAGTGGTCTGTGTCGACACCAGTGCCACGATAAGCCCGGGTATCCATCACTGTCTTTCTCAATCTATCGTCCACAATCAAAAAATCTATCATACTTCTCTGTTCTCCTTCTTGTCTAGTATACATGTCTTTGTGGTTAAACAGAGTGTTTGTTACCACAAGTTGTACACTACCCCTTTTAATTTCTTAAACTCCCTATACATCCAATGGTTGTCTGGAAGAGATCGCTTTTAGCGATAAGGCCGCCATTTGTACTCTCCTTGAAGTGAAATCTCCTTTTTGTATGTTCTACATGTTGTGTACAATAAAGTGTATTGAATTGAATTGACGAAATACAATCATCTGTGAAAATTTTAACTTTCTAACTTTCACGGTTCATGAGATACAGCTCAAGACAGACGGACGCACGGACAGCGAAGCCTCAGTAAAGGGTTTCGGTTTTACCCTTTGGGTACAGATCCCTAAGAAGACACTTTCCAAGCTTAACATTGGTTAAGCCACTTCGAAGCCACTATATTAAGGTGAAATTTATTTATTTATTTAAATAAATAAATTTCTACCACTTGCCACATATTTAGGTGAAATTAAAGATAGTTAAATTTTATTGGGGTATTTTTATTAAGCTAATCAATTTAAATTGTTATTTGCATTAAGTACAATATTTACAAATTTGGTCTTTAAAAATACATAACGGACCAACGGAAAATATAAAGATACATAGTTTTTATTAAAGTACCAAATACTTCACAATCACCTCAATTTTGTAGCTATAGGTTAACAAAAAAGTGAAAAGAATAATGTAACTTATAAGTCAATCTGAGGACCTACTCCGGTTCTAACTAAATTTGGGTTACGGTCGAAGTTCGTATGAATTTGTTTCACGTTCTAGTTTCGTTCGTAAACACGATTACGCGCCCTTTTATTTTTTTAATTCCTCGGCCTAAGGCCGACTACGCGCCCTGATGTAACTTGCATTGAAATCAATAAAATAATGTTTTAATAGTCTACAGGCAACTGCACCATTTCTCTCGTTGTTTGTTAGTCGATCGAAACCTCCAACCAAACTATATACCTAGGTGATAGTTTACCAACTTTAGTTACACCATTTTCCGCCGGGCGCCACTGGAAACACCTGCGTGTGCGCCAGAGACCCCCGGCAACGGACGTGAGAGGCGCCGCGCCATTGGGCATCGGAATTAAAAAAAAAAACACCATTTTAACTAGGTCGCCACCCTGCTTCGCGGCAGCATATTAGAGCGCAGCAAGCATCACATAATCTTTGCGTAAAAAAATTTTTGAGGGCCAAAATTGAAAATTCGGCCTCCGTTAGAATGCTGTCAGTTAAATCTAGTTTAATTTGATATATAAATTGTTGAAATCGGTGAAAGTATTGACAGAGATCTCGCATAAGAAAGGATTGAACTTTCTTGCACCATGAGAGCTTCGCTCGCTACGCTCTAATCAATATCATAATCATTACATACATACATAATGGGTTTAATTTTTGTTTGACTTAAATCAAATTCTATACATACTTTATCCCGACATTAAATATATTATTGTGTCTTATTTAAGTACTATATTTTAAAGCTGTTATTCTTAATAATTAAATTCATAATAAACAAAATAGACAAACAGCAAAATATCACTCAGCTCTTTTTGATATTTTAATGAAGGTTCATATTTTTTTTAAAACAATCTTTTAAAAACTGAATTTAGGTCTGAATTTATAATACTAGGTATAAATAGGTAACAGGTTGTAGGTGATAATTCTATAGTTAAATGTGAAGCTCAAATGACTGTGATTTGAATCACAGTTAATTTACTAAAGCAGTGAACAAAAAAAAAAACATGTGTAAGTAGGTAAATCTGAAAAAGTGCGGGTACATAACTGTTTTTTATAAGCAATCAATGACAATTTTTTTACTATCAAATTTTTTTATCCAATGTTTGGAGAGGCACAGTCCTTTCTGAGGTAACGCGAAATACCTTTAAAAAAAAACTAAAAATGATTATCAAGTATAAACTAGATGTGACCAAATTTCATATTAAGATTGTTCCAATTTTTTACTTTTTAGATAATTATAGGTAACCTTTGGTCGCGACATAAAGTAATTTTGGTACAATACAATATATAATATATATTTTAATAATATTATTCTATAACTTTTCGCTAAAACATGCTGTTCCCGTGCTCTCATCATGATCTACTTTAAAATAATATTACAATTGTATTATTATCTAGGTAAGGTACTTAATTATTTATTATTTTTAAACATTCTAGACGCTCACAATGACACAATTTGGCCGTCAGTATAATAAAAGGGTACTGCACGATCTCCGTAGAGGCTGCAGCCTGGGTTGCTGTGGGGGTCTTAGGTCTGGGTGTGGATACTCTTTCGCTGGAGACCAGGATACGAGCCATGGTCTCCAGCGGGAGGACGTGGAACGTGGCTGTATCGTTTTGCGAACGAGTGATGCTCGCGAAGGAGGTGGCCTCTGGATTCTGAAGTGTGCGTCAGGATCGCAGCCGAATTATCTACGCGTAGGACACCGACCTCCATGACCGGGGCCTGAGGACGGCGGGCTGGTAAATCACCATCCTTACAGAAGCAGGCCCGAAAGGTTCCGTGCTGTGGGGTCTCCCATGAATGCCTTTACTCACCGACGCCGATGCCAGATAGAACCCGATCCTACCGCGTGACAGGTGATAGGTGACCAAAGTCCGCCGGCGCCATATGGGGAATTCTCCCGAGTGTGAACTGTGAACCCGTGGGTTCCGGTAATGGACGACGGGGTGGCTGCGGCAGCTATTGTCTCATTTATATATCAATTACAAAGATGTATATATTTATTAGCTAACTACAAAATTTTCAAAAAACTAAAAAGATCTCTATTCCGAAGTAATATTAATTTTAGCTATAGGTAGGTATTGCTTTCGGATCCATTGATCATCGGATTAAAAAAAAACAAAGTAGGCAGGTAGGTAGGTTACCTATCTACAAAAGATACGATGATTAATGGGTTTTAGGAGTCGAGATAGTTATCTCGATCCAAATTCTTTGAAAATTTTCTGAAATAATGAAAAGGTATCAAGATTGTTTAGTCCAATTATTGTTCTGCGTGTGTACCTTCTGCGTGTGTACGCGCCCGGCAACGGACGTAAGAGCGGAATTTAAAAAAAAAAGTTTATTTATTGTACTTGCCTATAGGATTCTAGGAGACCTATAACTATGTAAGTACTTAACATACTATTCCCTATTCTGTGATATAACTGGTTTGTTACTGAAAAATGTTGTTCAACCTTTTTCTTACTAGGTGACCTTCATGTACCTATTATTTTATGTACCTAATTACCATTTCACACAAACGTTAACGCTGTATAGTCACGATGACATGATTTAATAATCAATAGCGATACGGGTAAGCTGTTATTATGTAATTTATCGACATTAGTATCCTCGTCGATATATGAAACAGCATTTAATTTAATTGTTTTAACCCAATACCCTGAAATAATGGACTCGGAATACAACACACCTAATAGGTAGGTACGGAACTTGACTGCTTAGGTATAGGTAAGTAATTTTTTAACTCTTAACTATATGAATTCGGCACACGTAGGTACATCCTGCATACAGCCTAAGAAATGTCATTAAATGGATAAAATAGGTATTAGGTAGCGGCATCGAAAATATGTAGGTAGTTTATTTATGGTTAGATTTCGAAACTTCCACGATCTTAGGAATATAAAATGTGCTGTGATACATTTGGAGGTGGCAGAAAAACAAAAGTAGTTAAATACCTACCTATTCAAAAAAATTACAATTCCCGCCATTTATGACGCATACCTACAGTGTAGTCTATACAATAATTGTCTACCTACTTATTGTGTTGAGAATTTCTAAAACTAATTTGTTACCTACAAGAAACGCTACGTTAATAAAATGTCACATTCAACATTCAAATTAAAATAACAAAATGGCACAATGCTACGTGGTTCTTAGACCAGGTTACATAAAATTGGTCCGAATTTATTCATTTTCATGTAAATCAATAATTATTATCTTCCAATTTTTCAAGAAATATTCCACTCCTGTTTTGAAAGGTCCTTTTCGATGGACATCTAAGAATTACAAAGCTATTTTTTTCGAGCAAATTGTGGCTGTAGCTTATTATTATAAGTCGTGTGAGTGTAGAAAATTGTAGAAGGAAGGAAATTCACTTCTTTTTTTTCAAAGAGTTCCATATTCAAATCTATAATGATTTATTGTCTATGAGTTCCGTCATTCATACGAATCTAGCAACTGCTAGGGCTAGCAGCGAGATTCCCGCCTTGAGTTCCAACGAAGGGCCAGGGTATGTGGCTGAGGAGTTGCCAGAGAGTATGAGGGCACGAAGACGTTGCCGCTCTCTGTATCTCGTGTCTTCACCCGGAGGATCAAGGCACTCAAATTCACAGCATCGTTTACCGACATTGAATTTTTTACAGAACTGTGGATAAAAAATAACATTGCTATAACGTATATTAAAACCATTGAGGTAAATCCAACAAAAAGACAATAAATAGGCTCGTCACCTATGTACTCGTAGGTAGAGAGCCTATTGGCGCCTATCTGGAACTTTTATATTTGTCAGAACCTCGTCTGTTGATCGGCAGCTGCACCACTTGCAGACCCTAAATTCTTGATGGGAGCCCTTTAGGTACATACCTACATAAAATCACGCCTTTTTCCCCACTGAGACGTAGATAGAGAACACGGGTTGCCACTTGTTACAATCGTGGCAGACTTCGACTTCATACATGCTCGCCGGTTTTATATTTATTTTCAACAGGGACACATAACAGTTACACGTTAACGTATTACTATAACTTACAATATTTAAAATTAAGTAAACGCATAACCTACATCTATGTCCGCGAAGTAATAATATATAAATTATACTCGTAAATAAAAGCATGCGCCAAAGTCTTAAATCACAAATACCTAGATGACCGATCAGTGCTTTAAAAACGGCACCACTTCACCTCGGTCATTGCACACCTGCGCGCTTCAACCGCGCGCCGTACTAAGTTTCTATTCCGCTTGCTGACTCTCGAGGGATGCGACAACGGCGCTGTACATTGATGCTTTTGTAGATATTAATTATTACGAATTATTTCTATGTCAACCATCAATGTACAATCTTGTTTATTTTATAGATGGTATAATTTGTAATAATTAAGTACATATATACTCTAGTGCCAAGATTCCGCGTTGTATTTGTACTGAATCCAATATCTATAGTATTTTTGATCTAAGGCCAAAGTACACAAATGCCAAATTAAGTGGCTATATTAGGCCGACATTTCAATAGCCAAGCGTCTAAACTTGGTATCTATAAGTGCAAATATATCTAATTCTGAGTAGTGTGTGTTATAAGTTTCTACCATCCGCCACAGAGGAACACGGGCGCCCGCGTTTGTCCTGCATCGAGCAAGATGAAACAGACGGGTCATAGCTGTTCTAGGTACAGTATAACATAAATTATTCGGTTATAGTTAGGTTCTTGTAACCTGGCCTTTATTCAAGACATCTGCGATTTGGACGCAATATGTTCAACTTGGTCGACCCTCTCGCCGACTGCCTAACCCTATTCTATTAGTATGATAAAATACTTACATAAGGAGGATCACAGTAGATAGCCTTGCACCACATAGGTTCCTTGTGGTAGCAGACGCACAGCGAACAGACACTCGGGCCGGGTACATACAGGACCCCGTGCGCTACAGAGTTGCCTTCCCAGTCGATGCATTGTTCTTCAACGCAAGCTGTAAACAATGTCATGAACTTATAATTTTTTAAACCATGAAGTACCTACTTGGTACGTAAATGCATAAAGCAACAAACACGCTGAAGTTGGAGCATAGAGAGTACCAATCAAATTCCAACAGTCAGGACAGATCTATATACAGAGTCTGCAGTCCTAGAGCTATCCCCGAGCTATGTCCCGAGCTGTCCCACTCTTCTACTTTATATTTATGCTGACAATAAAAAAATAAACTTACAGATTGCTTAGAAAGATTTTTTGCCACACAACAACTTAACCCGGGAAGCTGGACTGTTCTGACATGCAGAGTGGTTGCTAGTGGTGCAGATCGGTAATCAGCGCTCTATATATACGTAGTATAGAGATAGTTGCCCTGAGGTATTTATAGTTTGTGTAAATCTAAAGTTCAAAATTTTATCTCCATATAAGCTGTTCGGGCTGACTAATTAGGGTCTTGTTTCATACCGCAAATATTATATTATGTTTGTTTTGCTCCCTTTACGTGTTGTTTGAGATGACAAGGTATGTTAAATATCCACGATCTCGCGTTGGGTTAGTCAATACCAAAATTATAACCTACAAGATGATTACTACTGCTTTGCCCGCGTGATATAGTTTTATAGTTCTCAATTTTTACGGGACAACATTCTTCATCCACGACCTTTTCCCAACGCAGTTGTGGTCTGACCTCCACAACCCATGGGTGATATCGAAGTTCTGTAGTTAGTAGACCGGTCGGATTCTTGATTTAGGGCTCCAACTACCCCTAACGACTGCCATAGATGTTTGTATGACAACCGGGACCGAGCGACGGCTTAACGTGCTCTCCGAGGCACGGAGGGGTCTCAATGTCTTAAGAAATGGTCCCCATCCTAAGACCGGTCGGACTCGATGTTGTTTAACCTTTGCAATGTGTTAACATAAATTAGCGGGATAAAAAGGAGCCTATGTCACTCGGGGACAATGTAACTAGATATTAGTGAAAGAATTTTCTAAATCGATTTAGTTTTTACGAAGCATATTCAATGCAAACAAAAAAAAAACAATCAAATCTTTCTTTTATAGGTATCTAATACAGAGTCCTAACGCCCAGGACTTTAATTGGCTGTGCCAAAGCGGCTGGCACGTAAGATTTTGTTGCCTTTCATCAACATTTCATCCCAAGGCAAATTGTAGGTGTGTAATGCTCTGTCTACCCCTTTGGGATATAGGCGTGATATGTGTGTGTGTGTGTGTTAATACAGGAAACATGTAGAATTTATGACACGGTTAGTTGACCTACTAAAACCATGAACTAGGCAGGTCAATGTAATTTCTGACTGTCCTTACCTATATACAATCACGCCTGTATCACCAAAGCAGTAGGCAGAGGCATACGTATTATACGCCAAAACGTAGTTTGTAACATACAAGCATTTATTTACAACTAGAATTATAATATACATAATTATATATTATACTAAAAATATTTACATTACAAAATATCATTTAAAAAATCCTCCGCGTCATTGCCGACTGGGAAGGTTCCCAGGATACTTATTCTTTGGGCCAGAAAATAGTTTCTCTCTTTCTTCAGCCTTCTGGTCCTGAGAGATCCTAGTAATGTCTCTATAAAAGCGGCGAGCACTCGGACCCCATCACCCCAGTGTCTCAACCCCAGACGGCTCAAATATAACATAAGGTTAACAACCGGGTAAATATTTGGCAGGGTGTCGTTTGTTGTTCGGCAGGTGCATCGTTCGTAAGATCTCGGTGGGACTATGCATAGACGCAGGTTTAAACCCTTTGCATAATCTGTATTGCCAACAAAGTAATTTCTATTCATAACACGACATGAAAGATTATCCAAGGAAAGAGACAGACAGAGCTGCATTATACATCCACATTTTACTATTATTTTTGATAGTCTCACGTAAAGGTGTTATTGCCGTTACGGGGCATGTTATCTATTCTTCCTATACTAATATTATAAAGCAGAAGAGTTTGTTTGTTTGTATTTGCTAATCTCAGAAAGTACTGGTTCGATTAGAAAAATATTTTTTTTGTTGAGAATTGCATTTATCGAGGAAGACTATAGGTTATATAAAATCACGCTACGATGAATAGGAGCAGAGCAGCAGTGAAATATGTTTTAAAATCGGGGAAAAAATATTTCTTTTAAGAACTTCCGTTGCGTGCGCTGGCCAATGTTAATGTTATTATAAAATTATGCAATAAAGAAAAAGTCTATCTTTTAAGGTTAACTTGAAATTCGTTCTAAAATAATTATTTGCGAAGCTAGATGTTATTACGCGTGATGATGTGTGTTAGAACAGGAAAAATCCAAATTATCAGCTCGTACTTTAATTAAAGATGACAGCGCGACACTGAAACCTTATTGCACATTAATCGTACGTACCATTCCAGCTACAAAGGTGCTACGTGTGGGTACGAGCTACGAGGTTCCGTAGCCAATGTAACTTTCGTAGCATGTAGGTCTGTAGGTGCTACAGACCTACAACTAGTTACACTTCAATTTTAGACATTTGTATGGATAAATTACATAATAATTATTTCAATAAGAATTACAACATACGTAATTATATACTAAACATATTTACATTACAAAAATCGTTTAAAAATCCTCCTCGTCATTGCCGACTGGGAAGGTTCCCAGAATGCTGGCTGTGTTGCCACGTTGGATGGCGATACTTACCTATTCTTTGGGCCACAAAATAGCCAGCTCTCTGGTTCTGAGAAGCATCGATTAAGAATTTAGCAATGTCTCTATAAAGGCGGCGAGCACTCGGAACCCATAACCCCAGTGTCTCAACCCCAAACGGCTAAAACATGTTATCAATTGCTAGCATAGCATATTTACGCCGTTTGAGACCTTCAGCCGATGCAGCAGCAGCGCCGGCACATCCGGATGTGCTTAGAAGGTGTGAAGGTGCTAAGGTGTAAACGCATGTAGCGTTCCACACCAAAGGCCTTCCCATCTTCCACGGTAGCAACGACATACCGTCCGGTCTCTTTCCATCGCTTCGTGCTAACCCATTTGGCTCACATGCGGCCGGAAGACCTGCGGTGGAAAGAACCCTACGAATTATGTCGTTTAGAATAGCGTGCCGAGGTATACGAACTGCGCTTCTGCTACAAGAAAGACCATGGTGTCCCAGAATATCCCAGTATGTAGGTGTATTTTGTAAATCTGGAAGTATTGCTTCGTAGCAGTATTTCCAAACTACTATTGTAGCAGTCTTGCAACGTGGGACCAAACTACAGGCAAAATGAGGGTGTGCAATTCCAATGTACGTAGGTCACACTATAAGTTTTGCGTAACTTAAAAAAACAACATGTTAAAACCAAAATATTATGTTTATTGCTTTTCAAAATACTCTCCTTTACATTTTAAACATTTTTTCATGCGATCGAACCATTTTTTAAAACAGGAGGACCACAGATCTGAAAGCCTGTTTTCTACGTGCTGATTGAACGCTATCACTGCCTCTTCGGAGTTGGTAAAAGTGAAACCTCTCATCAAATCTTTGATTTTGGGGAAAATACAGAAATCACAGGGGTGCTAGGTCGGGGCTATGCGCAGGATGGGTGACGAGTTGTACGTTTTCGGAAGCCAAAAATGACTTTGTTTTGTTGGCCGTGTGTGAAGAAGCGTTGTCATGATGTAGGAGAACGCGGCTTTTGGGTCGTCTTTCGCGAACTTTTTCTAACACCCTGGGTAAAAAAATGGTAGAATACCACTCGGCATTAACACTCTTTTGATCTTCAAGTGGAATTGTACAGATGGGACCCGTAGCTGAGAAAAAAAACGCCATAATTTTTTTACCAACGTTTCTCGCCTGCCTCACTTTTGTTGGTTTGTCCTCATTTTCA
This sequence comes from Nudaria mundana, assembly GCA_963556515.1. Taxonomy (NCBI): domain Eukaryota; kingdom Metazoa; phylum Arthropoda; class Insecta; order Lepidoptera; family Erebidae; genus Nudaria; species Nudaria mundana. Next base: position 1,943,580 of record OY748300.1, read on the forward strand.
AACACCCATTCACAAGATTGCTGTTTTTTTTCGGGTTCAAAACAATAAATCCACGTTTCGTCTCCTGTGACAAAGTCATAAACAGCATTAGAATGTCCGTGGTCGTACTTCAGTAGCATCTGTGAGCACCATTCCACGCGAGCCCGCTTCTGCTCCGCTGTCAGTTCATGAGGGATCCAACGACAACAAAGTTTCCGAACTTTCTATTCTTCGTGTAAAATTTTCTGGATTTAACTCATACCAATCCCCAATAGTCCTCGAATTGTCTCATAGGTGATCCGCAGGTTTTCTTCTATTAACCGCTAAACAGTAGCCACATTACTTTCGTTGACGGCAGTTGAAGGCCGCCCTTCACGAAATTCGTCATGTAAAGAAACTCGACCTCTCTCAAATTCAGCAAACTATCGCCTCACGGTGCTCAAACAAGGTGCTTCTCTCCCAAAAGCATTTTGAAGACGAGCGGCACAGTCTTGCGGAGAGAGATAACTTTTAAAATCATAAAAAATCATCGCTCTAAAATCTTTTCGACTTAATTCCATTTTCGTTGCATACGTAGAACTTTGATGTGTGATAAAAAACAATTGACAAATGATTTCCCGCCAATTGTTTTTTTTTATTACTAAGAAGGTTGCAACGTTTAAAAAAATATAACATTCGAAATTCAAATAGTTCCGATTAGCTAGAAGTGCAAAACTTTTAGTGTGCCCCATGTATCTCTGCATACTCCTTCAAGGATAAAAGCGTGATTATACGTGATGAGAATGAAGGCTCATTAGGGTTCATACCTAAAGGGCTAAAACGGGAACCCTATTACTGAAACTTCGCTGTCCGTCCGTCCGTCTGTATTGTATCTCATGAACCGTGATAATTAGAAAGTTGAAATTTTCACAAATGATGTATTTCTATTAAAACAGAATATAATAAATATTTAAGGGCGCTGCCATACAACAAACGTGATTTTTTTGCCGATTTGGTACGGATTCCTTTGTGTTTTTGACTACCATAACAACTAGTGGTGACTCTTATATGATAAGAACTGTGTGGTTGTCACGGTCCCCATTATCCTTACTTAGCAGAATTGATGTCGAACATAAATCACTACTAACACCCCAGCTTATACTATCTGTCTTTAGGCAGCCCTGTCACTCTGTCGCGTTGACTCGAGAAATTACTCTGTAAATTAGTCGATCGACTTAATTTCTTGAATTATATTTCTACGATTTGCAACTTATTTTTTTTTATCAGCAGCTGCAGCCGCACCTACGTCCATTGCCGAGCGCCTCCGGTAAGCACTGAGAGAATTCCCAGTGGCACGATTTGCAAATCATGGAAATCAATTATCAAAACCTTTTTACCGTTATTTTATAGGTTCGATATTTCTTACCGAGTAAGAAGGTTAACGCATTGCAAAGGTTAAGCAACATCTAGCCAGGCCAGACTTAGGATAGGTGACTATTCGTTAAAACATTCAAACCCCCCCGTGCCTCGGAGAGTGCGTAAAGCCGTCAGTCCCGGTTGTAATAGGTACGAACATCTATGGCAGTCTTTACGGGTATTTGGAGCCGTAAAACAAACTCCGACTGGTCTTACTACAGAACTTCGATATCGCCAGGTGGTTGTCGAGGTCAGATAGCAGTCACTTCACGGAAAATATGGAACTTCAGCCGCATTGCAGTTAGACTGGAAAGCCGACTCCAACTGGGTTGGCAAAAGGCTCTATAAAGGATGCATTTTTAAATCCACGGCCACGTTTATTGCCGAATGCGCATAGGTGTTCATTCCCAGTAGCGCCCGGCAGTAAAGGATGCTGTAAAGGATGCTATTATGCTATATTTTTATAGCGTTTGAACTAAGTATGCATACCAGTGTCAACACTGACAATGCCGCTGTATAGAAATAACAAGTTCAAAGCAAGAACTACTAATTGGATTGGTGTTTACAAGAATCTACGAGTATCTTAATAGGATTGTCTCCTACGTTGGCGTTTTCTATCGTTTAAAATAATTAATTATAGAGGTCGGTCTAGTCTATGCCCACACCATTAGAAGTCCTTTGCGAATATTAAAAAAAACCGGCCAAATGCGTGTCATGCCACGCATAGAATAGGGTTCCGTACGCTAGAGACCATGCTTCAAAACATGGTCTCCAACGCGAGTAGGTAGAACGCAGCCGTGTCCTTCTGCAAGCAAGTCGTGCTCGCGAAGAAGGCAGCCGATAGGGTGAAGGAGAGTTCCCTCCCCGCGGAGTTCCGAAGTCAACGGCGAATCAGTCCCTCCATTCCGTTCCTACAGAAGCAGGCAGCGGGATAAAACCCAACTCCAATGACGCGAGATTCTCATCCCGACCAAACCCCGAAGGTGGCCAAAGTCCGCCAGGCACCTCTGGTCTATCCTTCTTCCCATTCTCGACTACGCAGATGTCAGCTATCTCGATGTCACAGAGGAGCAACTTAATAAACTTGAGCGCCTCCAAAATATTAGTATCAGGTTCATATTTGGCCTACGCAAATATGACCACATATCCGAATATCGCAAAACGCTCGGGTGGCTTCCTATTCGCCTTCGCCGGAATACTCAAATTCTTTCCGTTCTTTTCAATGTTTTGTTCAATCTATGTACCCCAACTTATTTAAAAGAACGCTTTACGTTCCTTCATGACACACATTCGAGGTCCTTGCGGTCATCGGAGTCCCTGGTATTAGCAATGCCCGAACATTCAACCGGTTTTTACGACAAATCGTTCACCGTGCAGGCTGTCCGTTTATGGAATTCTCTACCCGTGTCAATCCGACGTGCACAAACTATTACTGTGTTCAAGAGAATGGTCAATGATCACTATTTGAGCTCTTAGACGCCGTTATTTGTTGTCTCATTACTATGCATCTGTACAGCCGCTACATATTTATAGTCCATAAATATGTTTTACATATAGTAGTGTATATAAGTTTATGGTATGTATGTATGTATGTATGTATGTGTATATTATCATGTATTTATTTATATGTATGCACTTATATCTATGTATTTTATGTAAGTATGTGTACTTTTGTTACTTTATTGATTCTGATTAAGTAGTACCTTGTTCCCAAGAAACTATTTATAATGTTCTCTCTCCACCAATGCCTACCCTTATGGTTCTTTTAAATTCTATTCTTTCTACTTGTCCATCCAAAGGTTGCCTGTAAGAAATCACTTTAAAGTTATAAGGCCGCCATTTGTACATGTTTAACTTGAATATTTTGTTATATATGTTGTATTGTTGTACAAATAAAGTTTTATTTTATTCTATTTATTCTATTCTCTGGAAATACCCTCTGGTACGTACCAGAGATGCCCGGCAACGGACGTAGGAGCGGCCGCGGCCCAAGGCCGGATATAAATAAAAGAAAAAAGGTTCCGTAATCACCCATAATAGCTTCTATGACTCCTGAACTAACAGAGACACGTCATAACTCGGTCGTTACGCGGCTTGCGGACGCCCCCCGCATTGTGGACCTAACGACCAAAGAAAATAAGGCCTTTCAGGCACGTTAGAGACGTTGTTTCCAAAAACCGTTAATCAACACTACATTTATTCGGGATTTTACGTAAATAACAGTCGATAAGGGATATCCGCGAGACTGTGTAAGAACGATAGAATGGACCCATCACTGTGTTTGTGTACGGGATTATATTATCAACCAGTACCACTACTTGTAGTGTGTCTGAATCTAGGTACAGATTTGATTTAGCAGCTTAATATTAAACTTTAAAGATGAAGATATTAATAGGTAAGTACTTTCATAGTTTTTGGAGTAAGTCCAAGTGTCTACATTCAGTTCCACACTGCAGTTGTGCAGTTTTACTGCGTCAATTAAATGCTAGTGCTTATTAGATTATCTCTGGCTTCTCCTACGTGGAATGTCTCCTAAGTAGGTATTCTCGTTCAACTATGGTCACCTACTATCTCTATACCTACTTATCTACTAAAAAAGATTTGCATCTTAGAGGTATCTTCATAAAAAAATTAAAACCAGGTCTGACCGTTTCAGGGTTCCGAAGTAAAAGTTTCGTCATGTTTGCCGTCCTCGGCGTTCCTCCCTAACGGTGAGTGCTAGAAACATGAAATCTTACATGGATATTTATATTTACCACGCCGACATAGTGCTATGTAGGTACCCTACACGTAAATTGGGGATGAAATTTTTTTTTTCGCGTTTACACCATCGTGTGGGGTATCCTTAGATAGGCCCTTTAAATTCATTGGGTTGCTTAAGTGATTTTTTGATTTAGGCATTTATTTGCGAGATATTTAACTTTGAAGAGTATATTTTAGTTACATATCGGTAAAAGAATTATCGAAATCGGATCATTAGTCCGTAACTAATGATCCGATTTTGACAATTCTCGCTTCAAACAAACAAAGAATCAAATCTTTCCTTTTTTTAATATTAGCATAAACTAGCGGACGCCCGCGACTTCGTCCATGTGGAATGTTTTTAATTCCCAATTCCCACGGGAACCTATTCCCAGGATAATAAGTGAGATTTTAATATCTGAAAACACAGATAAATTAACAACTATCTCCAAATTCAACTGTTTGGCCCCCAACATAAAAGTTTTGGACAAAACTTCTTTACGCCTCCTTTATCCCGATTTTCGAAGAGGGCTTTTCTACTTTTATCGAGGAAAAAATTCAAAATTTTGATCTGGTTATTGATAGTCTATGTAATATCAGTATTCATTCAGCTTTCACTATTCTTCGTTTTTGTCTTTTCGTACCCAAATTTACACATGCCCTCCGTTCAGGACAATTTTGGAAAAATGTAGAAATTTTGGGCAGACTAGACAACTTAATACAAAATTCTTCGTGTAAAATTTTAAATGTAAATATTAATGACCGAGCCTGGGTCCAAGCATCTCTTCCAGTTCGCTTGGGCGGGCTAGGTATTCGTAAAGTCACAGATGTCAGTCTGCCAGCATTTCTGTCGTCGGTCCATAGCACCGAATAATTAGTCAGGAAAATTTTGTCAAATACACTGATTGATTCCGAGGTTCGATGCAAGACGGATGCCATAAATGCTTGGAGGATGTCTTGCCCCGACACTGACCTGCCCTCACGCCTAGGCTCACAACGACTGTGGGATTTGCCGCTCTGTAAATTGAGAATTAATACACTAATTGACACTTCTGTCAATATTTCAGAACGTGCACGCCTACTAGCTGTTGGAGAATGGGAGTCAGGGTTATGGATCCAGGCGCTCCCATCGCCCAACATCGGTACAATGTTGGACGACACTACCTTCCGCATTGCCACTTGCCTTCGGCTGGGTACACCTTGTGTATCCCCGCATCATTGCACCTGTGGAGTAGCCGGCGATAATCTGGGACACCATGGTCTTTCTTGTAGCAGAAGCGCAGGTCATATACCTCGGCACGCTATTCTAAACGACATAATTCGTAGGGCTCTTTCCACCGCAGGTCTTCCGGCCGTACGTGAACCAAATGGTTTAGCACTAAGCGATGGAAAGAGACCTGACGGTATGTCGTTACTACCGTGGAAGGTGGGAAGGCCTTTGGTGTGGGACGCTACATGCGTTGACACCTTAGCACCTTCACACCTTCCAAGCACATCCGGATGTGCCGGCGCTGCTGCTGCATCGGCTGAAGATCTCAAACGGCGTAAATATGCTAACCTAGCAGGTGATTACATATTTGAGCCGTTTGGGGTTGAGACACTGGGGTCATGGGGTCCGAGTGCTCGTCGCCTTTATAGAGACATTGCTAAACGCCTAATCGATGCTTCTCAGGACCAGAATGCTGGCTATTTTCTGGCCCAAAGAATAAGTATCGCCATCCAACGTGGCAACACAGCCAGCATTCTGGGAACCTTCCCAGTCGGCAATGACGCGGAGGATTTTTTAAACGATATTTTGTAATGTAAATATTTTTAGTATATAATTACGTATATTTTGTACATTGTAATTCTTATTGTAAATAAATACCACACATAAGTTATACTAAGTGTAGGTACACTGTATGTAATAAATTATGAATCTCGTCGTGACGTTTCCTGATCGATTTTGTAGCAATTTAACATCGAATTAAGGTCTTTTGTTATTTTATTTTCCCGCTATTAGGAAATATCTTCAATAATATGTCCCTACTAGCACAAATCATCACCAGCTGCGCAATAGAAAGAAAGAAAGGAATAATGTTTAATTCTCAATCACAGAAGTGGCAAAAACATAAGTGTTAAAGTAAAAATACGTAATATAGTCTGTGGTAAAAGTATGGGCAACTTCAAAGGAAGCCAGTGACATTGAATTTGCAGCAATTACGTGGAACCTATCTAATTACTGATGGCGAAATATGGCCGTAACAAACGGCTCTGCCTATCAAATAGATCCGCGACGTGATTGTGCGTCGATTCGCAACAAGATCTCAAAGAAGTGTGTGGACATGTTTCACAAAGACTAGCAAATTGTAGGAAGTCTGTAATGCACCTCTGCCTACCTCTTCGAAGTTAGATACACTAAGTTGTGATTATATAAATACCTATTTGCGGGCCAAACATAATTATTCGTAGCAACATCTATCTTTTATTTTAAGACATCGCCATATTAGCCATCTCCAAAAGAATACACACACATAGTAGATATACCTATATGTTTCATACGTTTACATAATAGTATGTACGAGAATATCTACATACTACATAGTCTGTAATACAAGTGGTTCGTTGCGGCTTAGCACATTGAATTTATGAGCCACGGTCATGTCCACGGAGGAAAATAATACAAAGGTCTGTCAGCGCAAGGATAGACCGAAGCGAAACGTTTAATACGTCCATGTATCTATCTACGTATCTAAGAGAATACTACATGATATGACATATAATCACGCTTATGTCTCCGAGGGGTAAGCAGAGGGGCATTACACACCTACAATAATACATTTTTGAAAAAAAAACTCACTTGTACACCATTCCACAAATATTTTTATTTTTGGTAAACCCTGACCGGTTTCGCGTTATGGCATCATCAGAGTTGTTTATTCACTTTTGTAACACATTTTGCTAATATATAGTTTACTTTTAGAACATATTTCGCTAATATTGTCGCCTACACCTCCACAATACATTTAACCCCACTAGATCGATCATGAGCCAGTTCATACTTTGATAACCAATTTACGGGTAGCAGTGACCTAAACCTTTTTTGAAGGTTGGATCTTAGCATCCTTTGTTTATTATTACAATACATCGAAATGCCTTAATAAACTTAATCTTCACAATCTGTGAGAGAACTGGGTCAAAAAGTCAAAGCGGGAATTGAAGCCAGACTGCCTGTCGCCAGTGGTATCGCTCGACCTAGATACTTGTAACTAGAATTAGTTTTGTGATTTAATTTGTCAACTTGTTGATTTATATGTATTTTATTTATATATGACTAGCTGTTGCCCGCAGCTCCGCCTGCGTGTGACTTTAGATCTACATAACTTTTTTATTTATGAAGCGATTGAAAACCAAACCGCGAATTCAAATAAAAAAATCAAATCGTTTCTGAGATTAGCGTGTACAAACATTCAGACAAACAGACAAAAGTTCTATAAACCATTATTTTGGGATTTATTGCGTTCATATAGCCCCCCTACACCAGTTTATCTATTATATCTTCTATTATATTTTCTATTATACCATAAAAATTCACCTTAAGTTGCGAAAATATGAAATATTAAAAAAAAACACCTAAAACCTACGACAAACTTATTATTTGCGGTTGGTACGGTACTCGGCTCTAGGGATCGAACCGCAAAATTAGGTTTGTTTTTTATTGTAAATACTTTTCTGGGATAAAAAGTACCCAGCGTGGTGTCCAGGATATTAAAGAATACTTATACCAAGTTTGATCGTAATCGAACCGGTAGTTTTTGCGTGATTCCTGAACAGACAGACAGACAGACAAAAATTTTTTAATCACATATTTCGGTTCGGTGTCGCTGTAGTAACACCCCCTGCCATTTTTTTTTTATATTTTCAATGTACAGAATTTTCACTTCTACAGATTTATTATAAGGAGCATTTGTTATACTCGTATGTTTAAAATCGCTTTGTGTTCGTCGTCGCGCTGTTATTTTTCTTTCATCACGAGATATCTCATTCGTCATTCGTCAAAATTAAATTTTTTAAATGGCAATTTTGGTCTAAATTAAATACACAACGTATGTAAAGTATTCAATTAGATAAGGAATAATACTGCATTGGTAAAAATAGCTTGGCAAATAACACATAAGTTTTTTGAATGAGACTAAAGCGAATTATTCAGTTGACACAAAAAGCACAAAACAGTCACTTTATCAGGAATTCAAAAAACAAAAGTAAAGCTACTTGGAAAGTTATCATTAAATGTAAGAACAATAAAATAAATGAAGGTAGGTATACCAAAAATTGTAGTTAATAACCAGCATGTTAGTTACTAATCCATCTGACATAACTCAAATTTTCAATGACTTTTTTATAGATGACATTGAATCCATAGCCAATAATAAGAATAATATTAACATTTAAAGTTTGACATGCAATGTAATTCGTTATTTTGTAACCCGACGATTCCACACACACCGCCGCCTTAGCAGGCGTTCCCCTCGCTCACATGATTATGACCTTCATCATAAGTTAGAAATAAAACAAATTGGCGTCTTGACAACTTACTAGACTAGATCTAGTTGCGCGGCTATTGTCATCCCCAAAAATGCCAACCTGCTCAGTTTTTTGTTGCAAAAAAAGGTCAGGCACATCTAGTTTACAAAAAGATGGTATTACCTTCCATAGGTAAGTATTTTTAATCAAATAATAATACAAATTTCTTTGTTTATAATAATCAAAGTCTCATTATTTCGGATTTTTCTATCAACACGAAGTCGGTCGTTTCATACAATTCGCAAATCAGTCAAACATGTCAAACGACTGACATGGGTGTTACCATGGCAACAAATACACAGTTATAGTGTCTGTATCGGAGTGATGTACCAAGTTAGGTTTCGATAAAATACCTTGAAAATGCAAAGAGGTGCAGTATAAATTACTGGTTTGAATATTATTTAAATCTCTGTATATTATGATCTTGATTTTAATAAAGGTTTTTGTTAAGTTTAATAGGTATAATATTGAGTCTTGTTGTATAATTTTTTTATTATACTTAAGAATTACATTACCTAATAAATACTTCGACGATATTTTTGTTCATTTATTTATTACAGGTTAACGAAAGATCCGAGAGTAAGGGAATTATAGATATTGTTTTGTAACAACAGACGTACCTGGATGCCTCATAGAGCTGGTGTCATTTGCTCGGAACACTTCAAGATCTTTAATTTTCGAGTGTTGGCGAACAAGAGAAGGCTATTGCTTGAGGACACTATACCAACTCTAATACCACATTGTACTTGTGTTGTAAGTTTTAACTGACTTCAAAAAATAATGAGGTTCTCAATTCAACTGCATTTTAGTACGACCGGTAACATAATTGTTATAAAGTATATTAGTATGTTTAGTTCTTAAAATACGCGTATATTACTCAGCTTATAAAAATCACAATGTAAAATCTATTGTTTCAGAGCCATCAATTATCCTCCGCTCTATCAGATGACCAACAATCACCTTGCGATGTCATTAGTACTTCTGATCCGTCTATGAAACCGTGTGCATCATCTACTTCTCTACATGTGAATTTCCTTTTAATATTTTATCGTTGACTAGCTGTTGCCCGCGGCATCATCCGAGTGGAATAGTTTTTCAGATCCAGATTTCCATGGAAACACGTTAACGGGATACCTATTCCCTACATATATCATCTTATCTTAAGATATGCACGCCTACTAGATGTTGGAGAATGGGAGTCAGGGTTATGGATCCAGGCGCTCCCATCGCCCAACATCGGTACAATGTTGGACGATACAACCTTCCGCATTGCCACTTGCCTTCGGCTGGGTACACCTTGTGTATCCCCGCATCATTGCACCTATAGCCCGTCGCTGGGATAGCCCGTCGCTGCATAGCGTCGAGAGCGTCCAGCAGATACTTCGCGGAGTCGTCCCAGAGGTGAGAGCAGAATTCGACGCAGGGTCTAATCTGCGTCTTGTACAGCAGACACCTCTGGTCCGGTGTAAAGAATATCTTTACCTTATTCAGTATTCCCAGTTTTTATTTTTATTTATTATTATTTATTTATTTTTCTTGCGCTGTATCTCATATAGTGCCGTGATAGTTAGTAAGTTTAAATTTTTACAGATGATGTAGGTATTTCTGTTGCAACTATAACAACACATACTAAATAGTAGAATATAATTTATTTTAGATTAGAAGAAGAAGAAGTTAGAATACCTACTTAGTGAATAGTTATTATAGATTAACCATAATTATTATGTGGATAACAACGACAGGATTGTTTGACAATGTTAACATCAATCTTGGATGTTGTTTACTTGTTTTATACAAAATTATATGTATCTGCCTTAATGATAAAAAAATCAATTGGATACGTTGAATTTACCGTCCAAAACGTAAGATAGGTAGAAACTGACTTTACACTTAATGGGCACATGTTGCAACTCATTGAATCTACGACGCGACGTTCCTAGGTCTGGTTATCGATGTCTAAACTACAGTAGAGCCTGACTGACTGAGTTACGTATTTGTAGCGAGTAATTTCAGTTCTGCTACAAATACGTCAGTCATTACATAAAATAAATAGCAAGTAAATAAAATTAGGCATTTGAGTAGCTGTATTAAAATATTTTATTGTACCCGGCTTCCACAGTACAATTTGAATAACTTACAGTATTCTACTGTGGGATAAATGTGCGGATATAAATATCCCATTTTCGTTTTACAAAAGCGAGCCGTTGGATCTATAGTATAAACTTGGCCCAGCCACATTCTAACTGTTGTATAATATAGACCGTTTTCATTCAATTGTAAGGTACGGGTACTTGGAGACTATAGTGTTACTTAGACTTAGTTGAGTTAATTATTTCATTACTTTACTATTTTATTTTTATAAAATCGGTGTTGTAGTCGTAGTGCCCTTGCCCTCATTTTATTCTCCATCGAGTTGATGCTACTATATCACTAGTGTTAACGAAAGTGACGAAAGTTCATTCAAATGTTTATTTTTATGGGGTAGGTATTTATTATACATACAGAGTGTAATATTTATATGGGCAGCATGGAAAAGTCTGAAATTATAAGACATACAAAGATCTGTTCTTAGTAACCATGTAATCGATTGTAGTAAAAATAGAAAACTGAATTATGACATTAAGCATTATGATTTAAAAATAAACTGTATACTTAGTCCACTGTATACAGCTATAGATATACCATGTATACAGACTCTTCGATTTTATTTAGTTGTTTAGATTTATATGATGTATAGGTTTGATATAATACCTACCCTAAGTTACAAATAGCAAATAAAGTCACACTTTTATAAACAACATCCACCTTGGTATCATTTTTGAAACCTGATTTTAATAGTCGATTTTGTCAAATTTATCGATAAAATGTATCGACACTGTTACATCAATAGTGGGCGGTAACTTTTGGTAGTGTCATTATAGTGTTATGATATAAAATGTATATGTATGTGTTTGTGAAAATGTTAATGTACATACATACATACATATGGTCACGCCTCTTTCCCATTGGGGTAGGCAGAGGCTATGGAATTCCACTTGCTACGGTCCTGGCATACTTCTATCGCTTCTTCCACTTTCATAACTATCTTCATGCACGCTCTCCGGTTCTGGGTGCTCTTGACCTGACCTTTGTTCAAAACATCTCCGATTTGGTCGAAGTACGTTCGCCTAGGTCGACCCTTACCTGCCTGTCCATTCACGCCCGCCTTATGTATCTGTTTCGTCAATCTTCTTTCATCCATCCTTTCTACGTGCCCGAACCATCTAAGCATCCCTTTTTCTATCTTACTCACTACATCTTCTGATACACCGCAAAGTTCTCGTATCTCGCTGTTCCTCACTTTCTCAACCAATGTCACCCCAGTCATACTTCTCAAACTTCTCATTTCCACTGCATTTATTTTACTTTCATGCTTCTTCTGCCAAACCCAACATTCACTTCCATACATAAGTGTAGGGACCAGCACTCCTCTATGAACAGCCAGCCTAGCCCTCCGGGAAATCTTCTGACTGTTCATAAAGTTATGCAGAGCCCCATTCACTTGATTTCCTGCCACAACTCTTCTTTCAATGTCGTCGTCACATCTTCCATCCCTTGTAAACTTGGACCCTAAATACACAAACTCTTTCACTTGCTCCACTCTTTCTCCTTCAATAACAATCGCACAGTTCGACATGCTTTGGTCTCGTTCAAATACCATTACTTTCGTCTTACTTGCGTTCACTTTCATTTCCTTCCTTTTCAAAGACTCATTCATAATATCAACCATCACCTGCAACTCCTCCGCCGATGACGCAAGTATTACCTGGTCATCAGCATATAAGAGGCACTTGATGGTCAATTCATCCATTCTTAAACCACACACACTCGCTTTCAGATCTTTCAGACAGTTATCCATGTATAGGTTAAACAGCATTGGTGACGCTACACAGCCCTGCCTGACGCCTCGTTCGATACCGAACCAGTCCGTGTAAGTCCCGTTTATGCGGACACAAGCACTGGAACCCTCATAAAGTGATTGCAGTGCTCGTATCAGATTGCTGCTTACTCCATACATGGACAGCGCTGACCACAATTCGCTCCTCACCACTCTATCATAGGCCTTCTCTAAGTCTACAAAAGCGCAGTAGACCTTTTGTCTTTTTGCCAGGAACTTTTTGGCAATGCTGCGCAAAGAGAAGACCTGATCCATGCATCCTCTTCCTTTCCTAAATCCAGCTTGCACATCCCACAATTTGTCATCAGTGTCATTCGTCAATCTAGTAATCAGAACCCTTGCATATAACTCGCCGACGACGCTGAGCAGACTTATCCCGCGGTAGTTTTTGCAGTCTCGCTGTGACCCTTTCCCTTTGTACAGCGGCACAATGACGGCTTTGCACCAGTCTCCTGGTACACTACCGCTTCTCCAACAAAGGTTAAAAAGGCGGTACAGCTGACTTGATACTACGCCTTGTCCTGCTTTCAGCATCTCTGTCGAGATCCTGTCATATCCTGCTGCCTTTCCAGCTTTCATGCCATTCAGTGCATCCATAATCTCTTTCACACTTATTTCATTCTCCTCTTCATTCCCACTTTTATTCTTGTCCTCTATACGAGATTCCGCTTGCGCATCCTCTTTCTCAAACAGACTTTCAAAATATTCCTTCCATCTCTTTAAAACACTTTCTTCCCCACTCAGAGAGCTTCCATCGTGGTTTCGGACTTTGTCCAGTTGCGAGGATTGGATAGTGCCCCTGGCTGTTCTTATAGACTTCCAGAAAAGTTTAACATTTTCCTGGAAGTTGTCAGATAACCTCCTATCAAATTCATCCCTTTCATTCTCTTTCTCTTTAGCTATCACCTTCTTTACTTCTCTTTTACGCTTCTTGTATTCCTCTTTTGCTATTGAGACATCCTCATCTGTCGCCTTATTCATTCTGTGATTGGCTTTGATTGCCAACCAGTCCAGCCACGCTTTCTTCTTGCACGCTACAACCATTTGTGCCTCTACACTCATTCTTTTGACCATGCGTCCTTTTTTCCTTCTTTCCTTGTTGTGTGTTGATGATGTTAATGTGTTATTCTTATTGTCATGTGTGAGTTTCGTAGTGGCACCCGATTGGGTTTGAGCGTCTGAGAATGTGTGCGTGTCGATGACCTCCCCCCCGCACCAAACATGCTAGACTTTTATGTATCAGGAAAATGCATAATGCCTTGTCCCGTCGTATACGGCGACAGCGTATACGACGACCGCGTTGGTCTATGATTCCACATGACATAATTAAAATAATTAATTCTTTAAATAACACTGATAGTTCTGGATATGATGACATAACTACAAGAGTTGTTAAATATGAATCAAATGTAATAGGATATGTGCTCAGCTATATTGTCAATTTGTGCATAGAAACAGGTACGTTTCCCGATAGATTGAAAATTTCAATCATCAAGCCTCTTCATAAAAAAGGATCGAAGGAAACGATAACTAACTATAGGCCTATTGCTCTCCTTTCGATTTTTTCTAAAATAATAGAAAAAGTTGTGTATAACAAATTATATATATTTCTTGAGCATAACAATATATTAACTGAAGAGTAATTTGGTGTTAGAAAAAACAAGAATATAAATATGGCCATCGATCAACTTTACGAAAAGAAGAGCGCTTTTTATGGATATGAGCAAGGCTTTTGATCGTGTTGATAGAGAAATGTTATTGGATAAACTGGAGAGATATGGTGTGAGAGGCAATACACTGGAGTTGTTCAAATCTTATTTAACAAACAGAACGCAACTAACTCAGATGAAAAAAGTGTGTATTACAACAAAAAAGGAACATACCTACAACTCTAGCTACAGAACTACTCACTATGGAGTGCCCAAGGGAGTATTCTGGGACCTTTGCTCTTTCTGGTGTATATAAATGATATGCCAAAAGTAATCCAACATCCTATGGTACTCTTCGCTGATGATAGTACTGTGGTGTTTAATGCGAAACATCACACTGATCTAGATAAAGAGATAAATGACTGTCTGAGCAATATAATTAATTGGCTAAAAATAAATAATTTAAAAGTTAATCTAAACAAAACTAAAATCATGTGTTTTGAGCAAAGAACGAACCACATTGTGCCTAAAATAAAATACGAAGACAAAATAATAGAAGATATAGGTTCAACAAAATTTTTGGGTGTCGAATTGGACAAAGATATGTCATGGTTAACACATACCGATGCCGTATGTAAACGGTTGAGTCAATACTCATATGCACTGCGCAATTTGTCCAGAGTTACAGATGAGAAAACTAGCATTGTAGCATACCATGCCTACGTAACATCCACATTACGCTATGGTGTTATATTTTGGGGAAACTCAATTAATAGTAGCATGGTGTTTGTAGCGCAAAAACGGTGTGTTCGGGCGATCCGTGGCTTGCAAACCACAGATAGTTGCAGGCCTTGGTTTCGGAAATTGCAGATATTGACTTTTCCATGCATTTATATTTTGGAGGTGGCTGTATTTGTGAAATGTAATTTAGAATTGTTTAATACTCGAAACAGCTCTAGACATAAAAACAAAATCTGCTTTAAAACTCATAAAAAATCTATATATAATAAAAGCTTTCTAGGTATGGCTCCAAAGATATATAATAAGCTACCAAACTCATTCCTAGATATCAGGGATGTATATATGTTTAAAAAAGAACTACGGTCACTACTAGTTCGTAAAACCTACTACACAGTTCAGGAGTATCTACTGGACAAAAATGTTAATATCGATAGCTAAAATAATGACATTATGTGTGTTCTAGTATAATTATAATCATAATTGACAATATAAAATATGTTCTGTTTGTTTTTATTAATATTGTTATTTGGTAATGACATTTTATTTATTAATTTAATTGACTAATTTATTAATTTCATTATTATGAGTTCCGACATACATAATGCAGATGACATTTTAATTGTAATGTACCTACCTATCTAACTTCCATTTATCTTTTTTGTACGCCAATCTCTGGCAGACCATAGAGAAACACTATTATGTATTTTTTTAAGACCTGTAATGTACCTATGATCACAAAATAAATGATTGATTGATTGTCATTTATAAAAGATAAAAATGGTTACTGTGAGTTATCCTTAAGAGATAGACATATGCTATCGCGGACTTTTTTGTAGACCTTTCTATGGTGTATTTAACTGCTAGACTCGGAGGTCGGGGGGTTTGAATCCTATACAGGACAAAATTTTGTGTGATGAGTATGACGATTTATTTGTTCTTTGTCCGGGTGTAATAGGGGTTACTAGCTGTCCCGGTGAACTTCGTACTGCCTTAAAAAAAGCCTTTTAAATCTTGCTTGTACCACAGAATAGGGAATAGTACTTGTCCTGTACTTTCACGAAATTGACCAAACTGGTCCAACCTTTCCCGAGTTTTAGTGAGACGAACGGCAATTCATTTTTATAAGAAGAAGGGGAGGATATTATACGAGTATGTAGATGGATAGAAGAAGATAGCTAAATAATATGTATAGTACGAGTATGTTACTATTTAAGTATGTTTGATGTTGATGGCCCTATGTAAAAAAATGTCCTACAAAATATTTAATTGTTCAGCGTATTAATTTAACTGCTCTTTGTGTACAATGCGGTAAGTTTTTAGGTCAGATCTATTCAGTTGTGTTGTGTAGTAAGTGCTTTTTTCAGCTTGCATCTATTGTAGACTCTATGGAGGGGGTACCGGGAACCGTACATACAATTTTTTTCACCTGCCAATTTATATACCTCCACACGTTGGTGGAGTACTCAGCGTGAGCGCGAGTCAGCGCCGAGATCTCGTAGTGGGTCTGGGCATGGATACCCTCTTGCTGGAGACCACCGCTCGCAAGACAGTATACTAAAACTTGCCTCGAGAACCATTTATTCCATTGATGAAAACCACGACAAAATCCGTTGCATAGTTTTAAAGATCTAATCAAATATAGGAACCATAGAGCTACAAGGTCGTCGTATACGACATAGGGACAGATATACGTCCACGGGACAGATAGACAGCGGGAAACAACGTTGTTTTATGCTATGTTATTAAGATTACGATACTTTTACGATTATCACATACACATATCACGCCTATATCCCCGAAGGGGCAGGCAGAGGTTCATTACACACCCACAATTTGCCAGTATTTTTGGTCCCACGTAATAGGGGGCAAGCCTATTACCGTCACCGGGCACACATATAATGGGTTATATCCAAAATGGCCGCATGAATTTAATAAAAAATTAATAAGAATATTGTAATTTAAAAAAATAATTAAACCGTTGCTTTGCGATGAAAGGCAACAAAATCTTACGTGCCAGCTGGTCTGGCACAGCCAATTAAAGTCCTGGGCGACTTGGAATGGTTTTCTCCAACGGATAGAATGATGTTTAATAGTTTAATAATATTTTTTGGAAATTTTTCACACAACGTCATCTAGCCCAAACTAAGCTATAAGCGTGTGCTATGGGATCTAGACAACTGATAAATATACTTGTATATAAATACATAATATACATAGAAAACACCCAAACTTCGAAACAAACACTTGTGGATCACACAAACATTTGATTCGATCCGGGAATCGAACCCGAGACTCCGGAGTCGTAAGCCGATACACTACCGACCGAAGCAATTCTAGAGGAAGGTTTTTGTGTTGAAGGTTACATAATTTGTCAAGTGGGTGAAGCTGCGGGCGTTCGCTAGTGATATATGAATACAAAGTGCTAAGGGGCTCTACCAACATGTCTGCGGGCTCAATCCAACCTACCCTGCACGCAGAGCAAACATCTATATATAGAAATGGGGAATGTACCCCCCTAAGCTCTCGAGAACTGCTTATGCTCCAATGATGGTTGACCCCTCTATGGATAGCCCTCGATCTGGAGGGAAGCCAAAAAATCGAAAATTTAACCTAGCCCTAAGGGGTCAAAAGTTATAGGCCAAAACCTATGGCGTGTGGCGGCGCGAAGCACCGCGCAAGACACCGTATTAGTACTCCCCAGAAACAACTCGCCAACGGATAAACAATTGGCAAAAACTGGACACTATAAGCTCTCTCTCTATCCCTTAGGGGATAAAGACGTGATTACTGTCTGATTAAAAATTATAATACGTGATTTTTTTCCTTATTTACAATAAGAATTACAATATACAATACGTGATTGTATCCAAATAAGTTTATCATACCCGAAGTGGTAGACTGAGGTGCAATACACACCCACACTTTGCTAGTATTTTTTTGGTCCCATAGAGCACAAGCTCATAAATACCAGCTAAGTACTACAGAAAATCTATAACCACTCTGTAAACCATTTTTTTCGTACCTGTACTCTATACTCTATACTCGTTTCTGTAATTAAAAAAAAATTCAACAACTAGAACAGGTGTTAGATACCTACTTACACCTAAATAGAGGATCTGCAGTCTATAAAGTTTTGCAAAAACCATGACCAGAGTTGGTGCAAATCAACGGAATCTACATAAATACTTACTGGACAGGAGAGAGACTAACATTTCTTAAGGAAGTCCGGGTCTTCAAACGTTCACAGAAATACAGATTGATTCGTTTTTTAGTACGTAGTATCAACAAAATTAGGGTACCTGTACCTAGACACTTGATTAATTTGTATTGAAAATGACGACCTGTTTATTGACTGAGGGAGCGAAGCGACCGAAGTCTCCGATTCAACTTACAGACTGGGGAGAATTTCTTTCGTCTGTACATCTACATCGCTACATCTACGGGTTCTGTCAGATTATGTTTGCGGCCGTATTTATCAACCGATTTTCATGAAACTTTACACACACACTCCTTGCTTACAATGAATAATATGTGACTGCTATTTTTTGGATTGGATGAAAAGTGAAAGAGTAATAAAGAAAATTGAAAAATAAATATTCTAAACAAAGCTCCCGAAGTCTACGGTTCACAGAACCACTAGTCATTAAGTTAATTTTGGAAATAATAAATAAATATTTAAATAAGTATACGGTCATAAGATATGTTAACCTATGTATATGTTGACATACTTTTAAATGTTTGCCTTTTGGTTCGAAACAATAACTAGTATACGTTTTAGCTACAAATAAGTTTTCAAAGGAATACAGTTTACCTACAGATTGTTCCCATTAACTTATGGAACAGCTAAAATAGTTATAGAATAAAACATTGAATACATTATGATATGATAACACTTAAAACATTGTTTATGCGGCACTCGGGGAAACAATAACATACGTATGTACAAAATCCTATTTCCAAACTTTACCTTTTTTCTTCAAAGCCAATGTTACCAGCATTATAAAATCGATATTTCGGATAGAATTAAAAAAATAATATTCGTAGATTCGAAATTTAAACTCACCGACGAGTGTGGCGACTAGAGCGAGTGTAGCGGCGACGAGTGCGGCCGAGGCAGACGCGCCGCGAGGCATGACTGCCGTACACAAGCGGCTACGTTGCCGCTTACTGACGTCAAAGACGCGGTATAAATACACTACTATTTGAATTTTTCATATTAAAAAAACAGGAACTATGATATATATGTCATGATACAATGAAATTATTTGATACGAAAAAATAAAAATAAATTGGCACAAAACCGAGTCGAATCACATATTTTACGATACGTTTTCATTATTATTTGAGTTAAAAGTGTACACAATACTAGAATGAGGTTTTTAAATTGTGGGAAAGAGGTTGAAAGTGTACACTGCAAGTTTTGTTCGAATGGTACCACCAAGAGTGGCCCTCGCTGGCCGCAGCACGGTGCGGCACCCGCCCCGCGCCCCCGAATGCGGTACTGCGCTTAGCTCTAGGTGACGACTCGCCGAGATGGTTTCCATTGTCCGACGTCAAATGAAATATCATACGGCTTTCTCTACAGCTCTCCAAGTATAAGTTGGCGTTCCAATGATGGCTCTACAAAATATTGAAAAACGTCAAAAACGAGATTTTAGAACAATAACGCCCTACATATTGGTTTAATTTTTTGCCACGCGCCAACTTATGTTTGGAGAGTTGTTTATTAGCCTTATTACTACTTATATCCCACGGGCGGCTATTAATAAAAAAAACCTTTACAT
This sequence comes from Nudaria mundana, assembly GCA_963556515.1. Lineage (NCBI taxonomy): Eukaryota > Metazoa > Arthropoda > Insecta > Lepidoptera > Erebidae > Nudaria > Nudaria mundana. The sequence goes on from OY748300.1 coordinate 1,963,370, forward strand.
CTAGAGTTCACGCATTTTAAAATGTGACTTTGGTAGCGCAGTCGCTTATAAATGATATGCCTGTAACCCCGGCGTTTCAAGTTGGATCTCCGAGTCGGATCAAATCTTTGTGTGATACACAAACGTGTATTTCCCACACAACGACATCTAGCCCAAACTAAGCCATAAGCGTGTGCTATGGGATCTAGACAACTGATAAACATACTTATATATTTCTTTCATTATTACATAATGTACATAGAAAACACCCAAACTCCGAAACAAACATTTGTGGATCACACAAATATTTGACTCCGGAGTCGAAAGCCGATGACCACGCAACTAAAGTAGTTTACTATGTTCTCGTCAACGTGAAGACGGCGACGCTACGATTTCACCAACCGTGGTGAACCGTGGTCTGATGGCACAAGACTACGACACGAGAATTCGGAACTGTGTGAAAGATCATTGGACACGCACACAGCCGTCCTGTATCCGAGATTCGTCGCATTCATCCGCACAACGAACACCTCGTTAGCGCTATACTGGCTTTACCCACTAGCCCTCCATCTAAGCACTACTCGACCAGATAATACCGTCTATGAGTAGAACTTAAGAAACTACTTAATTCAACGGTCACTAACATTATTCTATTAACTCTTTCTCCATAATTAAAACTTCTTAGCTCTTTCAACTAGGTTTCAACTATCTTTACGCGCGTAGTATTGAATTTGATGATACTGTTTTATAGAGTTCCTCAATAAACGGTTTACTAGAGTAACGGCTATATAACATAACGCTATGCTCAATAGGAGCGGATTAGTAATATTGTACCTAAACCATGTTACCACGCGGATGAAGCGTGTGCTAAATTTAGTTCAAATCGTTGCAAAAAAGGAAATCTTTGTTAGGGTTTGAGCCAGCGTCAGACCGGAGTCCCCTTCCAGGGGGAATGCTATGATCCAATGAGCCAAGACCACAGCCGAAGACCTCAACAAAACTTTCTCGCATCTACCCCATCGTGTGGTGTATCATTAGAAAGTTCTTCTTAAAACTTTGAGAGGTTGCTAAGACAACTTTTTGATTTAGGTATCCGTTTGCGAAATATTCAACTTTAAAGCGCATTTTTTGTTAAAACAGGGCGTCCCCTCCTCTAAACAGCTATCTCGAAGAATCTGAAAAAACTCATGATGGTAGTCCGTATTATCACAGGTATAAGTATACTATTGGTATTATGAACTTTGAAGGAAAACTATACCGGACCAGACAACTTTGTTACTTCAGGAGTTATAGAGGCTAATATGGGTGACTACGGAACCCTATGCTATGCGTGGCCCGACACGCACTTGGCCGGTATTTTATTTGTATTGCATATAATCAGCAGGTGAGTCCAAGACGCCCAGGACTTTAATTGGCTGTGCCAGAGCGGCTGGCACGTAAGATTTTGTTGCCTTTCATCAACATTTCAACGCAAGGCAATGGGTTTCAAATTTAGTTTTCAAAATTATGATACAGCTGCTTATTTTATTAAATTAATTCGGCCATTTTGGACAATTTGGACCCACTTTCTAGAATGCCCGGTGATGGCAATAGGCTTACCCGCTATTACGTGGGACTAAAATTACTGGCAAATTGTGGGTGTGTAATGCGCCTCTGCCTACCCCTTTGGGGATAAAGGCGTGATATATGTGTGTGTGTAATATTACGTAGGTATCTAAGTCTGTAGGTAGGTACCCATAAGTTAATAAGTAGCTCATAAAATAAAAAATAAATAAAATTAAACCCACAAAGTACATAATAATTCCTATTCAATGGCCTATAAAGTCTATCGAAATGGTTTACCTGTTCGGGGGTTGACTTTGTATTCTAAATTAATACGTTTGACCTTTTTATAAGGGTTGATTATTAGTAACTTTGTCGCTTAGCAACCAAAAGTTTGGTTAGTAACCGAAATACGTTGTCAGAATTGTAGGTTATATTTTTTTAAAATAATATTTATTTGTGTTCGATATTAAAAGATTGAATTTAGTGACTGAAATGGCTGGAGTGAAAATGCCGATGAGTCAAATGAGGAAATTCGAAACTGTAAGTTAATTTATAAACATTAGATACCCTATGTATGGGTGGACTGAATGACGCAACTAATATCATAGAGAGCCAAGCCTGTCTTACCTGTCAAACAACAGCTGAGGCTGAGGCAAAAGTTATTGTGGTTACTGGTTAGCGGCAAGAAACTCCCCCGGTCGCTGTTGTATGGAACAATGTTGTATGTACCTACTGCTATGACTTCACCTACGCCTGCTGAGAAGCAGGTGTGATGTCATACTACATAAGTAACCTTAAAAGTGGGGTGCCAGTTCAAAAATTATTATTTGCGATAATTGCGAAAATAATTGGTTTTCGGCCGCGATATTTTGGAACAATATAAAACAAAACTAGCACAACCCAGAAAACCCGCCAGAATAGTGATTTCTTAAAAGTGGGGGGGGGGGGGGCAGCTCAGAAATTAGCTTTTTTGGATTTTCTATGAAAATTTCAGTCTTAGCTCTATAATGTTTTGAATCAAAGTAGCACAAACCTAGAACAACCCAGAACAACTTTCAAAATTTTTGTAATCGATAAGTGGGGGGCCAACTTCTTGGACGTCTCTGCCTACCCCAATTGGAACGAGAAGTTACCTACGAGTAGATACTGATACGGAATGCTAGTAAACAAGTATTTCCGGTTATTAGTATATTTAAAAAAAATATACACACATATAATCACGCATATATCCCCTAGAGGGACGGCAGAGGTTTATTGCACACCCACTCCTTGTCAATACTTTTGTAACACAGACATATCACGCGTATATCCCGAAGGGCATAGGTGCATTACACACTAATTTACCAGTTTTTTAGTCCCACGTCATAGGGGGCAAGCCTATTGCCGTCACCGGGCACATTTGTAATGGGTAATGTTCAAAATGGCCGAATGAATTTAATAAAAAGTAGTAGCTATATTGTAATTTTGAAAAAAAATTAAACCTGTTGCCTTGCGATGAAATGTTGATGAAAGGACACAAAATCTTACGTGCCAGCCGCTATGGCACAGCCAATTAAAGTCCTGGTCGTCTCGTACTTTTTGGCAAGACCACGTAATAGGTTATATCACTGGCTGCTTGTCATATAGGTAAGTATATCTGGAGACCTACATTGACTATTGCAAACAGATAAACAATCAAATATTTCCTAAATATTACTACGAGTACAGAAGTACATTATGTTCCAGAAAGAAGCTATATTCCGTGCTCGGAAACGTATCCTGAAATATTTGGTGTTGGGCTACCTGAAGCAAGAAGGCTACTTCCACACGGTGGAGACCTTCACCTCGGAGGCGGCGCTGACTGGCGAGTACGAAGTATGCGATAACATCGATCTGGATATCATATTGCAGGTAAATACAATCAGACAAAACCCATCTGAACAATCTGAGCCTGCAGGCAATCTGTCCATACTAACCGACCATTCTAGCTAGAGTTACTTAACCTTTGCAATGTTTTCACCTAATCAGATACCAGTTAGTCTGGAGCCCCTCTATTAAGAACCTATTACTTCGAAGAAATTCAATAAACTTCGTTTGAAACCGAGACGTCAACATTCCACGTCTCGATGAACTGTACAAATATTTCGCAGGTATTTTAATAGGAGTACAGGTAGGTACAGTCAGCGTCTAATAGTTAGTTACAGTCAAGGTACTCTAATCTATAGGCGCAACCAAATAGTCAATGATATCGGTACAAACAAAGTTTCCTTATTGTTGACAACAATGTAGTCGCTCCAAAGGGCGAGACGTTTAAAGTGTCACATAGATAGGTTCAGTCAAAGTGTTTAAAAATATCGTAACATGCTAAATGAGACATCAAGTGCGCACGCATACTTGTCTCTTTCATTTCGAAATTGACGTCGTAGACTGGTTTTTGTTTATAGGTATAAAAGTACCAATGTTACGTCTGTCTTTCAATTCAGAGGCACTAATATAGATATTGGACAAATATCTTGAGCGTCAACATTGAGCAAAAACGCAAAACTCTTTTTATTGTAGTTCGACCATTGTAAGAATGGTGTCATAAAAAACTAAGTTAAATTTGTATAGATTTATTGAGTTAAAAGTACATTTACGTTCTTTGAAGTCGGTTAGTGCAGTTTTACTGCAAAATAAGTAATTAAAATCGTGTGTAGCCTCCATCTGCAAGAATTACGTCGGAAAGACGTCTTCTCATCGATTGTACAGCATTGTAACAAAAATTGTCCCCTCTCATAGACTCCCATATTTCGTTAACGTGAGTCCTTAAATTTGAAGTGGTTCGTGCTCGTGTACCATCTCATACCTAAACCATTTTACCCCACAAATTTTCAATTGGGTTTAGGTCGGGACTATGAGGCGGCATCGGAATTAACTCCAGGTCCCTGGTACCTTCCAAGTAATTTTGAACAACTCTGGAGTTGTGTACGGAACTGTTATCTTGGACAAACTTAATAGCTTCATGGGGAAAAAAATCCCGGCTGTTGGAAGCAAAACGTTTTCGAGTATGTCTTTGTATAAAGTGCCATTCATTCTTCCTCCAACCTCCACTAGCTCTCCTGGTCCGCTTTGAGTCATCCATCCCAAAAATCCTAAGGTGATTCGACCACTGCGATTATTAGGGAGGACATTTCTTTCATCATATCTTGTGTTCAATGTCCGGTATAGAGATAAGCGTCTCTGGGCAGAAGAACAAAAAACTTTTTATCTACAAAGATCACATTATAAAAATTAAAATTTAAAAAATTTCGTGCGAACTGTAAACGCTGCGCTTTATGCCTCGGTGTTAATATAGGTTTTTTAGCAGGAATACGATGGCGTAACCTATGTTCCCGCAGGCGTCGTCTTATTGTGCTCTGTGATATGCCAAATTCCACCGACATACTACTGGAGTTTATAAATCGATTGCTAACTCAGCTCGCTGCACTATGTTTCTGTCTTCATCTATATTTGTTTGACGTGGACGACCAAACGAAACATGGTTTCGCAAAGCACCTTCATTTTGCCATCTCTCTATCCAACGGTATACTGTGTTTCTCTAAATTAAAAAAAAAACAAAATATGTCAGTTATGTATGAATAAAAATTAGTAAGATAGGTAGCTGATCTAATTCTAATGTGAAACTTACAGATATTCCCAGTTCATTTGAAATATCTGTTATGGAGACACCTTCCTCTCTCAAACATATTATTTTTAGTTGGTTTTATTGCACTTGACATTGATATGACTTATATGACTAATAAATAAAATAAACATGCAATAAATACTAGACTACATTGTCTAAAGAGGTTTTTATCTAGGGAAACCGTTTAAGTTTTAGTTGGTTGGTTTATGGTTTACTTCTATAACAATACATGCTATGATCCTTTATTTACAACTGTTTTAAACAAAAACCAGTCTACGACGTCATGTTCGAAATGAAAGAGACAATGCGTGCGCATTTGATGTCTCATTTAGCATGTTACGACATTTTTTACCCACATTGACTGAACCTATCTATGTGACGCTTTAAACGTCTCGCCCTTTGGAGCTACTACATTGTTGTCAACAATAAGGAAACTTTGTTTGTACCGATATCTTTGACTATTTGGTTGCGCCTATAGATTAGAGTACCTTGACTGTAACTAACTATTAGACGCTGACTGTACCTAGGTGAATGGAGTCGGTTCATGAATCAGGGTGAGATTCGGCCCTACGATGACCTAAATGACGATCTATAGGTATAATTAAGACGGAGCGTAGCGGAGTCTTCTCTAAGATGGGCCCAATCGAAAATGTATGTAAAACGATACCGTTCGCAATTTTAAACCTAACGACTTGAAATTTGGCTGCAGATAGAAAATATTAACGTGCTTTGCTGTATGGTTTTTGGTATATGTGGCTTTTATAGTTTTTGAGTTATTAATTACGTTCTCCGTCTTATTTATTTCGACGTAACCGCCCGCGTTCCGGCCAATACCTAGTAGGTATATTAAGATGAAAACCAGCGCTGTTTCACAACAGCATTAAGCTAAGAGAGGGCCTAGTTTGTGCACTGAGAGGGCACTGAACGTCAGCTCAGGCGTTGGCATCGGGACATCGGGTCTGTCCCGACTTCAGATTTATTTTGTTTGTTTTCTTTTATTGATTTTTTTATTTTCCATTTTTACTATTGTTTTAATATAATTATATGTGCCTCACCTCAGTTTTTTTATATAGTTCATTTTCCTGTTCTTTTTTTTAAGTAGGTACATATTTTGTTAGGTTTTGTTTTGTGCGGGATTGTGCAAATAAATATTTCTTTCCTTTTTTTTTTATTTCATTAATTACGCGTCTCTAGGCCGCGATTGCTCTCACGTCCGTTGCCGGGCGTCTCTGGTTTGACTCTGGTTCGCACGCAGAAGGATTTCCAGTGGCGCCCCACTGTGTGTGCAGCCTTAATGAAGACATTCGATTTATTTTAAAAGTTTACTACAAAAAAAGGTAAACAAGGCAACGCAAGCCGCGAAAAAAATTTGCGATGTTTACGGACCTGGTGCAGTGTCTGTGAGTAGCACAAATTTGGTTTAAGCGTTTTCAATCCGGAAATTTTGATGTCAAAGATGCACGTCGCGTCGCTCTGGTCGCCCTATTAGGGATAAAATGGATGCAATTTTTGAAAAAGAGGAGCAAGATATCATTAGTTACGACGTAGCTGAAGAACTGCGAATTGAACACAAAACAGTTTTGGCGCATTTGAAAAAAACTGGCTACACAAAAAAGTTCGATATTTGGGTACCTCACGAGCTCACTGAAAGAAACCTAATGAACCGTGTACTCATTTGTGATTCTTTATTACAACGTAATGAAACCGAACCATTTTTGAAGAAGCTGATTTACTGGTGATGAAAAGTGGATCACGTACGACAAGAACGTACGGCTTCAGACTGTGGCGAAACCCGGGTTAACTCGCAACAAGGTGATGCTGTGTGTTTGGTGGGATTGGAAGGGCATTATTCATTATGAGCTGTTACCATCAGGCAGGACCATTGATTCTGAACTCTACTGCGAACAACTGATGAGATTAAAGCAAGAAGTTGAAAGAAAGCGGCCGGAATTAATCAACAGAAGGGGTGTGGTTTATCATCATGATAACGCTAGACCTCACACATCTTTAGCCACTCAGCAAAAATTAAGAGAATTTGGCTGGGAGGTGTTAATGCATCCGCCGTATAGTCCTGACCTTATACCTTCAGACTTCCACCGGTTTCGGTCTCTTCAGAATTCTTTAGGCAGTGTCAGGTTAACATCACAAGAGGACTGCCAAAACCACTTGTAGCGGTATTTTGATCAGAAGTCCCAAAATTTATATAGCAATGGGATCATATCCCTACCTACAAGATGGCAAAAAGTTATCGACCAAAATGGTACCTATATACTTTAGTTAAATGTAAATAAACTATATTAAAAAATGTTTTGAATTTTCTTAAGAAATGCGATGAATTTTTTTCCCAACCTACTAGTTATTCCTAACTAGCTCCAGGTGCAGGACAAGAACTCACGTTTGAGAATATCGTATAAGGTATATTGTATATTATTATGCTTGAGTAAATATACGAGTATACCTACTCCCTTTTAGATTAGATTTTTGGGTGCAAAGGGGCTCTACCAACATCTTTAGGGCCCCAGCGACCTCACCTGCTAGTGGCGCACCTGCTGATAAACGGACGAGGCTCGTTAATTTACGGTACCTATGGAGAGGCTTCGGCCCCTACGTGGGTACCAGGTGGTACAACAGTGTTGGTCCGGGGGGGTACCACCGTGCAGCTGTGCTAAAGCCCCCCAAGTAACCCAGCCCAGGCTGGGTTGCGTTAGGGGTTTAGCAGCTGCACCGCCGGGCCCGGGGCGATGTATGGTGCAGCAGGCATGGGACCAGTGGGGGCGAAACGGAGTCTAGTGTGGGTGGTGTGGGTCGATTCGCCGGCCAGGGAGACCCTTAGCAACGGCGTTGCCGCGGCCGCCCGCAACACAGTCATGGGGGCCGCCTGGGGCCAACCACCCCAGGAGGCTGCCCCACATGTTGCGCATAATCCTGATGTGGGATCGCCTGATGAAGCGCAGGTGCGGTTCCCGAACGCTGACCTAGTATTTCTGGGGGACTTCAAATGGCCATCACATTGAATGGCTGGGGTCCCTCAAGACTGATCATGCGGGTAGAGCCGTCCATGCGTTCGCTCTCTCCCACGGTCTGACCCAGATGGTATGCGGGATCACCCGGATACCAGACAGGTCAGATCACGCGCCCGCTCTGCTGGATCTACTGCTGACGAGTCGCCCAGCCCAGTACAGTGTTTCGGTAGGAGCCCCACTGGGTAGTTCCGACCACTGTGTTGTTCACGCTGGCATGAAGGTGTCACCTCCTGCACGTCCTGTACAAACGTCACGACGACTATGGCACTACTCGTCAGCGGATTGGGACGGTCTACGCGATTATTATGCGTCCGTCCCCTAGAGCCAGCGCTGCTTTGTAGGAAAGGCTCCTTCGGATAGTGCTTCTGCTATTGCTGGCGAGATCAGTTTAGGGATGGATTATTACATCCCTTTCACTGATGTCGCCAGTATCCGCAGAGCCCGTCCCTGGTTCGGGCGAGATTGTGCCAAAGCTGTTCGACAAAAACAGTCGGCATATCGCGCCTGGATCAGGGCCCGGGCTGTGCGCGACCCAAACGTGGGCCACCTCAAAGCAGCGTACAACCGGGCCACACAGTCGAGTAAGAGTGCCTTTAAGAGAGCGGATGCCCAGCGCGTCGCGTGGCTTGGTCAGGAGCTCACTTCCCATCCCACGGGCAGCCGTGGATTCTGGCAACTGGCCAAAGTCGTGCAATCTAACTTTTGTCAGCCCTCGCTGCCACCGCTGCGTTACCCAGATGGAACACTGGCTCACAAAGCCCAAGAGAAAGCGGATATGCTCGCAGACCTCTTTGCGGCTAATTCCCGGGTCGACGACCGTGGCCTGCAGCCCCCCGCCATCGCCAACTGTGGCCACACAATGCCTGATATTGTTATCAGGCAATGTGATGTACGGGCAGTGCTGCGGTAACTCGACACGCGGAAAGCCAGTGGCCCTGACGGCATTCCGGCGGTGGTGCTACGAAAATGTGCAGCTGAGTTGTCTCCAGTATTAACGCGTCTGTACCGCCTGTCATACTCTTCAGGGCTCGTGCCGGAGGTCTGAAAGGAGGCGAACGTACAACCGATCCCCAAGAAAGGGGATCGGTTCGATCCAGGCAACTATCGACCCATAGCTGTCACCTCAGTCATTTGCAAGGTGCTTGAGCTCCTTATAAATAAGCAGCTCATGCAATTCCTAGAGGATCACTCGCTAATCAATGATCGACAATACGGCTTCAGGCCAAAGCGATCAACGGGTGATCTTCTGGCATTCGTAACGCATGTCTGGGGTGGGGCTATGGAAAGGCACGGTGAGTCCTTGGCTATTAGCCTGGACATCGCCAAAGCCTTCGATAGGGTCTGGCATGCTTCGCTCCTTTCCAAGCTTCCGGCATATGGTCTACCTCCTCAACTGTGCAGCTGGATTGCCAGCTTTTTAAACGAGCGCCGAGTGCGGGTCCTCTGCGATGGTCAGGCTTCTCGCTTCTTGCAAGTGAATGCCGGGGTACCGCAGGGGTCCGTACTATCACCAACTCTCTTTCTTCTGCATATCAATGATATGCTATCCCTCGGGAACATTCATTGCTATGCAGATGACAGCACACTGCACGGGAGTTACTCGGTTCGTCCGACGGCGGGGCGATCTGAGATTGAGGAGGAGAGACGACGACTCGTGGCTGATCTCGACCGTAACCTCGACAGTATCTCTCAATGGGGTACCGAGAACCTGGTCGAGTTCAATGCCCGCAAAACACAGGCGTGTGCATTTACTGCGAAGAAATCCCCTTTCCTTCCCCTACCCTCTCTTCAGAATGCATTATTACCAATGAAGGACAACCTTGATATCCTTGGCATAGACGTTCGTCGAGAGCTCAATAATAAAAACTACATCGAAAGATGTATAGGGCTAGCTTCGCGGAAACTAGGAATACTGAATAAGGTAAAGAGATTCTTTACACCGGACCAGAGGTGTCTGCTGTACAAGACGCAGATTAGACCCTGCGTCGAATACTGCTCTCACCTCTGGGACGGCTCCGCGAAGTATCTGCTGGACGCTCTCGACGCTATGCAGCGACGGGCTATCCGTATTATAGATTGTCCGGAGGTAACGGGAAGCCTTGAGCCGCTAGTTCAGCGCCGAACAATAGCTTCCTTGGCCGCATTCTACCGTATTTACCACGGCGAGTGTTCTGAAGAGCTCTTCAATCTGATCCCACCCTCTTCCTTCCGATCCCGAACGACTCGTGCCGGGCAGAGATGCCACCCCCACACAGTGGATAGCATGTTCGCGAGAACCGAACGTTTTAAACGTTCGTTTCTCTGCCGAACGGTAGTGGCCTGGAACGCCCTGCCTGTGCACGTGTTTCCTCCCACATATAATCCTGGGTTCTTTAAGCGGAGCGTGAAGAGGCACATCAGTAGGTCGTCAAGTTGAGGGTCACTCTCAATAGTAATGTGTGCTGTGAGAGTGGCCCACAATCGCTAGACGTCGTCACGACTTACCACCTGGCGGGCGGAGTCAATTTGGCGAACCAAACATGAAAAAAAAGAAAAAAAAAAGATTGAGATTATGTGCAAACGTGATTAACCCAAGGGACTATTGTCTATAGATAATTAATACATAGATATGTTTTAAATTGTGTCGGATAACGCACACAAAGACTAAAAAAGTACATACCCCATAATTTAGAGATCTGTATCGACGGACAAAAGTACGCGGACAAAGTCCCTCGTCTGCGCAGTCCTTAACCCAAATCGCGAAATGCCAACTTCTCAAAATGCCAACTAGACTTAGCGAAATAAAGTTCGCGATGTTTCCGTAAATTAGTAAAAAATTGAAATCATCGGTTTTATATTTTCGTACGAAAATACTACTTACTACTGCATTCAATGTTATTCTTATTATGCAAGTAGAGTAGTAGTTGCATTTCTTGTGACGTCACGGGCGTCTGAAGTCTGGGCATAGTCGGCACCAGTCCAAATAAATGTTTCATTTTCATTTGATATGTAATCGACTTATAAATGCTGGAGTATTTTGGTGACCTCAAATTTAGATTAGCACGAAATCTCCATCTACACTGTCGTAAACTAATTTTATTAAGTATATCTAAAGGGGAAAGGTTAGTGTGTATTTTGCATGTAACGAATTAACTCAAAACCTACAGCTCTGATTAAAAAAAATCTTTTATTAAAGTATTTAACTTTATATTGTTTAGCATAATGCTAACATCACGGTGCAATCAATAGGAGCGTAATGTTCCAGGTTCGACTCCGGGTCGGATCAAATGTGCATCACACGCACAAATGTTCGTTACGGAGTTTGGGTGTTTTCTATGTATGATATGTAGGTACTTAAGTGTTTAGCCCATAGTCGTCTAGATTCCATATCACAAGCTTTATATTTAGCCGTCGAGACATCATCTTAGGTATTTTGCAGTTTGACAAAAGAGTCATTAGTTTATTACCTATAGGTATTACGAGCCCAATATGTTCACTTCACTGATAGCTTACGGCGCATTGCGTTATAGGTATAACCACATATAAAAAGATTGTCATAAACAAATACATGCGGGTTAAAGAAATAAAATTTCTTCAATAGGTAGGCAATTTAACAAAGAACCATGAATTTCGTGTAACAGAGTCGTGAGATTGCAATCGAAATCAATACGTATCGAATTGAATAAAAAGAAAATCGAAACGTAATAGGTATCTATTATGTATTGTATCGAATAACTGTAACTCACGGCCAACATTCGCTTCTTTTATTTCCGCGCCATTTATCACACCTCTTAAGGCACGGGTTAACTCGTCCTTTACATACGACGTATACCACGCATTATGACATCTGACAGGATCTGCTCTATACAATGTATGATAAGAAACACACTGGTCATTCACCACACTGTCTTACGCGTCACCGCAACAGATTCGCGTGTTCCCATGCTATCGCCACGCGTACGACGTTGTCACACGTTTAAAGTGTCATAGCGCATTAGATAACGTATACGTCAGACGTTGTAAGACGTCGTACCAGTATGTCACTGTTTCCCACGTCGCGTGGCATACGTCGCATGTGAAGGACCAGTCTGTTTAAAGCTTTTTGCTGCGGCCAAACGATGTCCGCTCGTGTTGCTCCTCGCGTTGCCGCGAATATTTCCACTCCCCTAGTTTAACTCGTGTGTGATTATGATAAGCTGAGATCTGATCTGTTGTGAAGTCTTATCTTATTACGTGCGAGCAGAACCTACTTCACTAGCCGGGCGCGACGACTGGCGAGGCGAATGACGAGGCGCGTGAGTGACCACACGATGTTCCTCGCTATTCTCTTAGCTATTTCCCTCGCTATTCGTCAAGTCGTGGATAGAGCAGTGTGCTCACACTAAACAAATCTATCCCTACTAAGTAGGTATATTAATATCTAAGTTTACTTATCTAGTTTCAAACTACAAATATTTTATTGTTTTATGTTCTTGTAAGTTTTATGTATATAGTCTTGTTGAGTGGGGAAATCAGGCTTCATATACCTGGCTGGCCACACGGGTTAGTATATGTATTTGTGTCGAGTAGTGCTTCTCTAAACATAGGTGCTTCAATAGTTATACTGTAGCAAGTTCCAACTGTAGCAAGTTCTACCATCAATCGAGAGTTAAGTTGATGAGGAAGTGGTTATGAGGGAGAGGAGGTGGAAGAGGAAGAACAAAACGAAGAGCAGAGAAGAGCTAAATTATTTTAGTAGTAAAAATGAATTGCCATTCGTTTGTCTCGCCAAAACTCAGGAACTGGACCGATTTGGCTCATTTTTGTCTTGAAATATTCAGAAAAATCTTTTCACTTTAATTTTTGGGGAAGCGGTAATGTTTGAGGATCTTCACAATAGGAGGAACTTCCGCATTATGAGGAAGCGGTAGAGGAATCCTCATCAACCCTAATCGATAGTATAAGTAAATAGTTTGACAACAAACACTGTGACACGATAATTTTATAGTTACCTACTAGCAGATACATTCCTAAGAACTGGAGGAAGGTGAAGGTTATCTTCATACCCAAACCAGGTAAGAGTGAATACACTAATCCAAAATCATTTAGACCAATCAGCCTCACCTCTTTCCTCACAAAAACACTTTAAAGACTGTGTGAGAGGACTCTAAGAGAAGACGTGCTGATCAACACCCCATTACCTCCCCATTACATCAACCAGCACGCCTACACTGCCGGTAAATCAACAGAATCCGCCCTCCACCAGGTAGTAAGCCGAGCGGAGGAAACGATACAAAACAAAGGTATTTGCCTAGGAACCTTCATAGATATTGAGGGCGCCTTCGACAACAAACAAACTAACTTTAACAGCATCACCTCGGCACTGGAGTACCACGGTGCAAACCCAGTGCTCACGGGGTGGATCAAAAACATGCTTAATAATAGGGTCATCATGCTGGATAATGAAGCAGAGGTGGTACAGGTGGCCAGGGGCTGTCCCCAGGGAGGTGTCCTATCTCCACTCCTGTAGAATCTAGTCATCAACAGTCTCATTACTACTCTTAACAAAAAACACCTTTTCACGGTCGGCTACGCTGACGACATTACCATACTAATCACCGGCGAAAAAGCCAACATTGTCTGTGACCTCACTCAGATAGCACTCCACACCGTCGAAAACTGGTGCAATCAAAACGACATAACCGTAAACCCAGGAAAAACGGAAATGGTTATGTTTACCGATAAGCGGGTGCTGGGCAACTTTAGGATGCCCAAGCTTTTTGGAAACAGTCTTACACTGTCCAAAGAGGTCAAATATCTAGGAGTAACCCTAGATGATAAACTAACCTGGAGTAAACATGTAGACGACAAAATTAACAAACCTAGGTTTGTTAATTTTGTCGTCTGGCATTGTCGAAACATCACCTTCTGGCATTGTCGAAAGATGATAGGCAAGTCCTGGGGTCTTTCCCCAAAGGTGACGCTATGGCTATACAACATGGTCATACGGCCCATGTTATGCTACGGTGCACTAGTCTGGTGGCCTAGATGTCAGCTTACAACATGCACACAAAAACTGCAAAGTTCCAAAGATTGGCCTGTATGGCCACGGGAGCTATGAAAACAACACCTACTGCTGCAATGGAAGCCATGCTAGGCATCCCCCCTCTTCATCTCTACATCACACAAGAAGCTGCAGCGTCATGGAGAGACACAAACACAAAACACACTACTTAGTGTACTACGAGTAGCCGCAATCTTTAACGACTTTCCAATACTAATGGCAGGGTCGGACAGGATTCCGAAAACATTTATCTTCGACAAAAAATACAAGATCCAGTTATATGAGGACGACAACGTCGAAGGCCTTAACATCCATGAATTTAGAGTCTTCACTGACGGATCCAAAACTTCATCTGGGACATGCAGCGGAGTATTTTCTGAAGAACTCCAGATCAGAATAGCAACTCCACTAGGATACTATAACACACACGGTATTTCAAGATGAAAGCCATGCGATTCTAGAAGCGGCCACGGCAATAGCTGCCAGAGAGGTAAGGTAATCTAGTATTAGAATTCTCTCGGACAGCAAGTCGGTGCTACAAGCCCTTGACAGCAACATTGTCAGTTCGGGCCTCATCTACAACTGTCATCAGCATTTGTCTGAGATAAGTAAGTACAACCACGTCACACTACAGTGGATTAAAGGACACAGCGGCTCTAGAGGTAATGACGCAGCGGACGAGCTTGCCAGAAGGGGCTCGAGCCAAACGTCCATTGGGCCAGAGCCAATCCTACCAATTCCGGTAGGTACTATACGAACACTTCTGGCACACAGAACTTACACACAACACAACACATTGTGGACAAGTCTGTCGGACTGTCGGCAGGCGAGGGAGGCTCTGCCTGTACTCAATCGTCGGCTAGCCGGCAGACTTGCGACGTTGAAAAAATCCCATCGTCGTCTATACACAAGTGTCATTACGGGGCATTGGCTCCTAAACAAACACCTACACACTATCGGCGTTACAGACAGTGCCCTTTGCAGTGCATGGATGGCTGAGGACGAGACCGTCAGCCATCTAATCCTGCACTGTGAGGAAGTCCAAAACTACAGGGCAAGGCATCACGGGTCTCCAGGATCAATCCCTGAAGCTCTGCACAACATGCGGGGCCTGCTGGCGTTCCTGGAAGAGATCGGTTGGTTCGAGTGAGAGATTCACACCCACACGCAAAACCCGCGCACTAGACGTGGACTTGCGGAGATCAGCCCGTGACTACACGTATAAGTACAAGTACAAGTAGCTGTCCCGCCAAAAACTCGTACCGCATTAACTTTTTTTAATGTTCTGAAAAATTGCGAAATTAGTCCAGCCGTTCACGAGCTATAATCTCTATCCAACTAGATTGGATTTTATATACGTAAGTAGAAGCAGGTGGATCATTACAGTACCATGAATAATAGGGGTGTGATACAAATAAATTGATTTATTTACCTATAAATGGTTAATTTGAAACCAATCGCATAAGTTTCGATAAGGCAGTGCTTGAACTTGAAATTAATTATTTTGGAGTATTTTCTTTATTTTACTGTAAGTATAGCTACTTGTGTAGTTTATACTTTCGATTGTTGGCAATGGGTGGAACCTATAGTAATACACATAGCTGGGCACCGTTAATCAAATACTTAACTTCGTTAATCGTTAATCCGTTACTGAAAAAGTTAACTTCGAAAGTTAATGCGTTACTTTTTAGACATTTTAATGCAAGTTAATCCGTTAACACGTAATAAAAATTGCATATTTGTATAAAAGGACGGGTTCTGGAAGTTAACAGGTTAAAAACGATAGATAGAGTACTTGTAAATAGTTTTGGTTCATGCATAAAGAAGTTAAATCGATTAGCATCTTTATGCATGAACCAAAACTATTTTCAATTCAACAAGTACTATCTATTTAAGCATGGACTGGCGATGGGTTCACCTTTGAGCCCATTTCTGGCCGATGTTTTTATGGATAGGTTTGAAAATAGTTACATTGTAGGTAATGAAAACATCCATTATTATTATAGGTACGTTGACGATATATTGTTGTGTTGGCGGGGCACCGATGTGGAACTTACGGATTTCTTATCTCATTTGAATAGTGTTCGCCCTAAAATCAAATTCAAACTCGAGTTAGAGAAGGATAGGTCCATAAATTTCTTAGATTTGACTATTACTAGAAATGAGGGTTTGCATGAATTCCGGATCTTTCGCAAACCCACTCATACTGACACAGTAATTCCTGCTACTTCCTGTCATCCTTGGCAGCACAAGCTTGCCGCCTTCCACAGCTATGTTCACAGGCTATTTTCGGTTCCACTTTCTCAAATAAATTTTAACCGCGAATTAAATATTATTTATCAAATTGCTAAATCTAATGGTTACAGTACCAAGCTTGTGGACAACTTAGTTGGAAGGCGGCGAGCCTCAATTACGCGTAGTTTACTATATGCTGTTCCCCCGGATCGTGACGTCCATCGGTATAGAGCTAGTCTAACTTATTTAGGTCCGATATCTGATAAAGTTGCCAAAATTTTACGTAAAAATAATATTCATGTCGCGTTTAGAACGGACAACACTATCCGGAGAAACATTTGCAATTTTAAGGAGAAAATTGGGGATGACAGGAAGTCAGGTGTGTATAGGCTTAAGTGTGGGGATTGTGAGGGTGTTTATATTGGCCAAACCGGCCGTAGCTTCGCGACGCGGTATAAAGAACATATATCAGCTTTTAGAAACAATCGCCCAGAACGGTCTCATTTCGCAAAACATTTGTTGGATTCCGGTCACTCCCTACCTAATCCTCACACTTATGACGTTCTGCACACCTGCAACAAAGGACTGAGGCTTTCGGTTTTGGAACAATTAGAAATCTACAAACATAGACGCTTCAACCCTAATATTTTAAATGATCAACTTAATTTCGCCTCTTCCCCTTTGCTGTGGGTAGGTATACGTCATTCAAACAACGGTGGTGGGTAGACATAAAATAATTTGGTATTATGGTTGTGGGTAGAAATAAAAAACCTAGGATATAAATAGGTGCGGTTTACGAGTTGTGGCTCATTCGGTCGCCGTGCGCCGAGCCATCGAAATCTCCTGATGATGCCCCTGGTTGGGGGCGAAACACGTGTCGAGGTTTTTATTATTTTTTGCACGATAACACAACTCTCATATTTATTCTATTTTCAAAATTATTTCTCTATTCTTTCGGCCTAAGTGGGTTTGGAGGGCGGACTTGTGCATGAATAAATACGAGAGTTGGGTAATTTGCATGTGGCGGAATATTGCAAAGTAGTTAGATTTATTTAATTTAACTATGGACTTCCGAAAAGTAACGCCTGATAGTATTAACTTTAATTGTATTTTGACAATTATTATCTATATATTTAATACGACAATTTGCCTGTCTGTCTGTCTGTCTGTCCGTCCGTCGCGTTTTTCAATTTACATACATTGTACAATAATTTATTTCTATAAATACCTATCGTATTATAAAATTTATTTTTCAGTTCTAATGTATCAAAATTAGTATAGAATACCCGCAAATATGACTGCCTCGGTGGTACCGTGGTGTGAGTATGCAACTGTGAGCCGACTAGAGTCACAGAAACAGCAGCCAATTGCCTGGATATTTTTTTTACGGATTGTGAGTGCTTAAGCAAGTCTGTAATTAGTAAATTGCCATCAGATCACTGTGGTCAAATAGTATCCTTTCCCAAGAGTAATAATAGTCAGTATAATGAGAAAATTATGTGTAGGCCCATAACCTCTAATAGAATTAAAGAATTCATAAACTTGTTCGAGAAAAAGCTTAATTCTATAGTCTATATAGATAGGTACTAGTCCTGGGGTCCATTATAATAGTTTATTTGGTACATTATCTGATGCTTTTTCAGACACATTCAAACAAAAATGCCAAAATCGTAGTGTTAAAACGAAATTTTGTGAGTGGGCAACAGTAGGCATTTATAAAAGTAGACGAACGCTGTTTGATCTATATGCCCAAAAACGATACAAATTTGATAAAAGTTTCATTGAATATGTTAGGAATTACTCCAAAGTTTTCAAAAAAGTATATAGACAGGCTAAATCCATTCACATCAAAAGGAAAATAATTGAGTCTCCTAATAAAATAAAAGAAACATGGAAAGTTATAAACAAAGAGTCAAGTAAATGTAAGGTGATGGATACTGTTACTAAAATTAAATTAGAAAATAAGAATATAACCTCTCCGATAGGTATTGTAAATGCATTTGACGATTATTTTACCAACATTCCATTTAAAGTCACTTCTTCTGTTAACTCATGTGCCCACAGTGCTGTTCCTTCTCGAAAGTAATATTGGTTCTTCATCTAAATTTAACTTCAAACATATCGACCCCAGTGACATCTTGAAAGCATTTAAAAAATCTCAAAATTAAAAAGTCGGAAGATCACTGGGGCATATCAGTTAACTTAATAAGTAATGTAATTGATATCATTACACGTGACTTGGCACTAATTTTTAATGAATGTGTAGATGAAGGTATATTGCTAAGTAAGATATATGTATTGAAGTAAAAAATGCCATTTAAAACCTAACGTCTATTGTATCTTGCATTGGCTGATTCCGTAATTAGCTATGCCTTAAGCAGTTATGGTAGGACTTACAAGACTTATGTGGAAAAAATATTTAAAATGCAAGTGAGATTGTTGAAAACGATTGTACCGCTTAACGTAAAAACTGAACATGGCGATAATTACAGTGAAATCTTCAGATACTGTGAAGTATTACCGATACAAGCCAAAATTAAAATGGCCGTTATGAAAGAAGAGGTTGCTAACATTAACCAAGTGTGTGAGCGAACACGTAACAGTAACTTGAGACATCTGCCACACCTAAAAAAATACTGTATTCCAAGTTCCAATAATTTATATGGAACCAGAATATGTTGTTACATACTGCCTTGTATTTTGAATAACCTACCTGAAAGTATCATAAATAAATACGTTACCGAACAGCCCTACTTAAAATCCTTGCACAAATACCTACTGGAAAATATAGACCTAAATTACCTATAAACTAATCACTGTATTATTAGTGTATCCATTTACCTTCAATATTCATGTAAATTGTTTTTGTTATTGTTATAACTAGTGCCTATAAAGTATTGTCAAAATTCGGAACTCCCACTCGCACAAAAACCTTCGAGGTTTAAGCGAGTGGATATTATGCATGCAGACTGTATTATTATAATGTTTTGGTCAATGAATAAAAAAAAAAACAATATTCCCTAACCTAATGAAAAATAGTAGACTAATACCATTATTTAAGAAGGGATCTAAGTCAGAACTTGGTAACTACCGCCTCATTTCTATTTTGCCAGCTCTGAGTAAGGTGTTTGAGAGAGTGATGCTAAATCAAATGCAAGTCCACTTCACGACCAACAATCTTTTCCACAACCAGCAATTTGGCTTTACTCGCGGAAAATCTACCACCGATGCGGGGGTAACCCTTGTTAGCTTGATTTACGACGCATGGGAGGGATCGCAGGATGCCATTGGGGTATTCTGCGATCTGTCTAAAGCATTTGATTGTGTTGACCATCAGACACTTTTGCTAAAGTTACGTCGGTATGGTTTTGACAAAAAATCCTTAGAACTATTAGGATCTTACCTGACAGATAGGCTGCAGACTGTTCATGTGAACAACGTTAAGTCAAACGGAACTAACGTCAAAATAGGCGTACCTCAGGGATCAATTCTAGGGCCTTTTCTCTTCTTGGTTTATGTTAATGACTTACCTTGCATGATCGAGGCACAAGCTGGCATAGTAATGTTCGCGGATGATACATCACTTATATTCAAAGTAAATCGTAGTAAATCGTAGTAAATCGGCATAGTACAGATGCGAATAATGTTAATAATATTTTAAATGATATTTCAAATTGGTTTTCTACAAACTACCTATTGTTGAATGCAGAAAAGACCAAATGCGTTAAATTTACAATGCCCAATGTCAGACAAGCAAACGTCCATGTCGTGCTGGGTAGCCAAAGGTTAGAATTTGTAAATAACACTACCTTTTTAGGAATAACAATAGATTCTAAATTACAATGGGGTGACCATTTCACCATTTTAGCTAATAAGCTTAGCTCTGCTGCATATGCTGTGAGACGGATTAGACAGTTGACAGATGTAGCTACTGCTAGGCTAGTTTACTTTGGTTACTTCCATAGCTTGATGTGCTATGGAATACTACTTTGGGGAAATGCAGCAGATATAGAAAAGAAAATTATATTACAAAAGAGGGCAGTCCGTGCCATTTATTGTTTAGGTAAAAGAGATTCTCTTAGGGAGCGACTTAAAGATATTAATGTTTTAACTGTAGTTTCCCAATATATATTTGACAACATACTGTATGTCAGGAAAAATATATCTAGCTATACTAAAGTAAGTGACGTTACAGACAGAAATCTACGTAATAAAAATAAAATACTCCTACTAATCGGCTTAGCAAGGTTAGTCATTCTTTCAAGGGGGAAGGTATACGCTTTTATAATAAATTGCCTGAATCGGTCCTTTGTATGCCCGACAATAAATTTAAAACCGTTATAAAGACCACTTTATGTCACAAAGCATATTATAAGACAGTTGATTACCTTAATGATAAAAGTCTCTGGCTTGAGCATGGTGCAGGCGCCTCCTAAAATGCCGTAATTGTAGCATATTTTGTACTTGACTATAAATTTTTTTTGGTGTATTATACACTCTTTTTGATTTTGACACGAGACCAATGTACATTCGTCCACATTTAGTCTTAAGAAAATGTGTAAATGAGTCAATTATTTGAAAAGAGTGACCGAGAGTTTTATTGCCAGGTTCTTTCTCTCGGTTCTACTTATTGCTTTGCGAATCTGGCAGTACACGTAAATATAGAAGCAATGACATTTTTTATTTTAAGTACTTAATTACGGGTCGAATCAAATTACGGCGGCAAAATGCCATACGCACGCCCACTCACGTTACTCGGTAAGGCGCGCCCACTCTAGGGTTAAACCCTTAAACTTTGACAAATGTTTTGACAATTTTAAAGCTACCAAATTTACAGCCGAAGACATCGAAAGCGATTTATCTTGTACTTCTCTAGGGCAACCGTAGGGCAACGAAAGTTGATATGATGGATAATCGATGGATAATCTACCTGAGTTTCTTGCTGGTATCTTCTCAGGAGAACCAACTTACCGAACCAGCGAAAGAAACATTTTCTAATGGTTATTTATATACTTACTTAATTTAGTATTTACTATATATTTACTTTACTATATATTTACTATATAATATTACTTGACAAAATTGTAAAATTGTGACATTCATAATATTATTGATATGATATGATTATCAACGACTAACGGACGCGGCTGATTTAATATGGTCAGCTTCAGTCAACCTGCAAAATCAATTAACCTTATAATTTTGTACATAGGTAAGTACTGTTAGTATAAAAATACTGATTGATATTGGATTATCACATTTCACATTCTGTGGAAGCTGGCAAATAACGTACGCTAACGATGAATCCTGCAACACTTCTTGGTTTGCTTCTGAAAATTGTGTTCATATTGAACTTAGCTGGAGTTTCCCACTCACAGAATTCAAATACTGCGGACGACGTATACTGTAACGAAGGGGAGGTACCAGTGTGTGGAGAGGACAAAAAGACGACATTGTGTGTACCAGAATCTCTTCAGGGACAATACGAAGCGTCTTGCATACATTACAAGCCAGGAGGGAAATAAGTGAATTTTACGTTTTACTATAACGGGAATCAACACAACACAGCTTAGATATTTATGTATAAGAGTAGGTATAGATAAAATGCGTAAGCTGAGCTTTGCATTTGTGTGAGTGATCACGAAAAGTAGAGCAAAAAGGCTGTGTGTACTCACATTATACGTTCACGTACGTGCACTCACACAAATGCATAGCTCAGCTTACGCCTTTTTACCTATACCTTTAACTGCCTGACGTTTTGACCCGGTTACTGCAGTGACCATTGACACTGGTTTGACATTGACATTGACATTGGACTGTCGGTCCGAGATCAGAGCTGAAGTAATTTGGTCGAAACGTCAGGTAATAAAACACCATGTTTCCTCTCCAAAAAGAATAAAATATTGAAAGTTAATGCCTACTTAATTAAATGAATTTTAAATGTCTATATATGCCTGAAGAAAAATAATATGGTACATTAATAAATCGAAAATATTTTAAAATACTTAGATGTGGTATTTTTACATAAAATATTCCTAACTAGCTGTTGCCCGCAGCTCCGCCTGCGTGTTACTTTAGATCTACATAACTTTTTTATTTAAAGCGATTGAAAACCAAACCGCAAATTCAAATCAAAAATTCAAATCGGTTAAGCCGTTTCTGAGATAAGCGTGTTCAAACATTCAAACAAACAGACAAAAGTTCTAAAAACCATTGTTTTGGTGTTTATTGCGTTCATAAAGCCCCCCTACAACAGTTTCTCTATTATATCTTCTATTATATTCTCTATTATACCATAAAAATTCATCTTAAGATACGAAAATATGCAATATTATTTATTATCTTCGTCGTGTGTGATAGTCCATTGAATTGTATGCAATGGCGAGCAATGTACGAGTATCTTAAGTTAAAATATAATAGTATCTTAGCCGTCTCATAGATAATTATTGTTAGCGGGTTCTACCTAGTTGGCGAGTAACTAGGCTATGTAACATCAAACTAAGAGCGGAGCTACTCCAGTAATGAAAAAAAGTTGCAAAAACTACATTAGGTACCTCAAGAACGAAGTCACGAACGTCCGCTTTGTAGGTAATTTGACTGCCATTTCTTATTAAAAACTAGCTTGCTTTTCATATGTTTAGGATTACTGTAGCTACTACCTGATCCGGTTCAACAAGCAGCCCCAGTTCTATCGGAAGGTGGAGGAGAAACCCCAAGTGAGACGACCACAGACCAGGGGCAGGGTGAAGACAGAACCTGTCGTGGACATCGTCAATGATGGTGAAGACAAAGACCTTCCTTCTACGTTTACCATCACCAAGTTAATAAAGGTAAATCACGTCTTTCTCCTTTTACCCAGACTTTGCCAGTCACTTTATTGTCCCACGTAAAAGGTGAGGGAGGGTTCATATTGTTAGTTACTGAAGACAGATTCCGGAATCTGCTAATGAGGTTCGCGTGAATTACGGACGCATCAGATAACATTGTTGGAGTTAGAGCCTATTGCTGTTTCCGGGCACTTAGTATTAATTTGTCAGGGCCTCGTCCATCTATCAGCAGGAGCACTGCGTAAGGTTGAGGATATACTGAGGTACTTATATCCTCAACCTTACGAAGTGAGCCTCGGAGACGTTGAAATCCAACCTACCTCGTAAAGTGATCTAAAGCAAAGCACCCATAGAGTTACATTAAGGTTGTTTTTTTTAAGTTTGATATGGATTCAGTTGAATTTATTCGGAGAACACGTTAATATTAGGAATAGTTTAGGTAGGTACTCTGATTGATTGACATCCGTGGTGTCATTTGATTTGCGTTCGTCACAGCAATAAGTCTCGGGTTCGGATATGAGATAACAGCACAAATAGTAAAATATGTGCTGTTATCTTCTGTCAAATCTGCAGCCAGAATTAAAACCGTTCTTCTTGTTTGAAAATCTTAATCTGCTATTGTCTGAAACAGGAAGAAGAAAATAACCTTAAAAATCTACCTACAATAGAACGTAAACCTCTAGCTGGCTTCCTCGCGAACTCAGCTCCTGAACATAGACAGCTGGTGGAGCTGCTGTACCAGGACATTCTCAGGCCGTCTGTTGTGTCTTGGGACGATGTCAAAGGCTTGTCAGCCGCGAAGAGTTTATTGATGGAATCAGTTGTATATCCTGTAAGGTAAGGGTTCTTCCAAAACTGGTAAACTACAGAGACAGGTAGGCATACGTGATTGATAGCGTCGGCTCCAATCACGTGGCCCTTTGACACTACGCTGGAACCTATTATGAAGATAAAATACAGGTTTTGCATTAGTTTGCAAATCATGTTTCTGAGTAGGTACAATGGTAACAGACTCGACCAATGTTCTCATTAGTTGAAAAGCAAGAAGCCTAAGTAATTAAGACAGTAAATTTTGCATCAATTTAAATTATTCATTACCAACAGCTGCATTTTTCCAGGTATCCAGAAGTATTCACCGGACTACTCGAGCCATGGCGAGGCGTACTGCTCCATGGCCCACCAGGAACTGGCAAGACGATGCTCGCCAAAGCTGTGGCCAGCGAGAGTCTGTGCACATTCTTCAACGTATCCTGTGGCACCATTGTCAATAAGTGGAGAGGAGAGTCTGAGAAAATTGTTAAGGTATGGAAGACCTTGCAAATATTGTTGTAAAGCTGAACAGTTTGTTGGTGTATTTGGTTGAATGCACTAATCTAAGTATTTCGTTCGTTCGTATTTATTAGTCATATTGGTATTATACGATAATTTCTTGTTCCATTTTAATATGACATAGACATCCGATCATGGATTCCCAATGCCTTTAAAGAAAATTCAGGTACAGGTCTAGAGGCGCAAGCGGAGCTTTGCATTCGTGTGAGTGCAGTATATGTGAACGTATATGTGACCTCTTTTACACACACGTGTTGTACACACAGCTACAAAAAGAGTTTTTACTCTACTTTTCGTGTCACTCACACAAATGCAAAGCTCCGCTTACGCCATGCCCCCTCTCGCAATAGCAATATAAAAAATATTAAATGACATTTATATTTTTCAAATGGTGCTTGCTTCCAGGTTCTTTTTGAAATGGCGTCGTATTATTCGCCTTCAATCATCTTCATAGATGAAGTGGAGACGTTAGCATCGGATCGCTCAGCTCCAGGAGAGCATGAGGCGTCTCGAAGACTGAAGGCACAACTCCTGACTGAGTTGGATGGCATTCAAGGGAGAGATGGAATTGTATTCCTGCTGGCTAATTCTAATATGCCGTGGTGAGTGGTATACATATACATACCTATAATCACGCATTTATCCCCGAGGTGGAGGTGTATTACACATCCCCATATTGGCAGAAGTTTTGTTAGTCAACCCTAAAGGAATGTTTATCTGTCGCCTCCACAATAGGCGCGATGATGCGCGCTACTTACGGACTTGTTTTCAGTGGTTCTAACATAACACAACCTTTTGCAGTCCTAGGAACATGGCAGTTCTACTTATTCAACCCATGGTATCACAGAAAATGTCGGACCCAGATAACACCTTTTTCAAAAATTTCTGCAATACTGGCTATATATGCTGCAGGTGAGGTCGCCTATACATCCATTTAACCATGTGTATTAATTCTACAGGGAAATCGACCCAGCCATGCTTCGAAGATTAGAGAAACGTATATTCATTTCTCTCCCGGACATCGAGACACGAGCTGAACTGTTCGAAAAATACCTCAATACGAAGAACATAGAGTTATATCCCAAGGTGGATTTCAAGCAGGTTGCGACGAAGACTGAGGGCTATTCTGGGAGCGATATTAAACTTGTTTGTAAAGAGGCACTCATGTCTACTGTTAGAAAAATCTTACCGAATATGACTGGGAAATGTAAGTGATTAAACCCTTTTTTTAACGTAGGTTAGGTGATACCGTAATGGACTCCTGCAATGGATGCATGACGGAATTGGTATGCCTAATACCCAATAAACCGCACGGCTTTTTTATTGACCACCTTTACCATTTTGTTAATGGGCGTCCCGGGTACGCCCTCTGCAGGATAACTCCGGGCGACGGTGAATTTATATGTAGGTAGGTAAAATAGGTACACGGTTTAAAAAAAAATTATGCTGGCTACACAGTTTAAAACCAACAGTGTTCCATAGAACGTCGTACGGGTATGATGTAATTTGGGTTAAAACGTCTACACGATTTTAAATTTCTATTTCAAACAGCCGTTTTAAACCGGATATTTCACCTCTAGTCATTGATCTAAAATTAGATACTTAACCTACCTGTAATTAGAATCGCAAGGCAATAACTTTCTAGTCAAACTGTTTTATTTTTTTATTTTACGATTTGTTGTGTTATTAAACGAAACATGGTGATTCTGTACCTACCTACTGTTTCTAACATCTATTGTAAGTATCCATATTTGCAGATTGAATAAATTGCAATTGATTTCTTATTTTGCAGGTAACATGCAGAGCCGTAAGGATAAATTAGATTTATCCGACATATTGACTGCTATAGAGAAAACTAAGCCAGTTTCAAAGAACCTGGCCAGTAAACACATGCTATGGCAAAATGAGATGGGCTGTTACTAGTGTTTATGGAACCAAAACATGTTTTTTTTAAATTTATTTTGTCCGAATCCGTCAAAGTATTCATGTTAGTTTGTTAACAGAAATATAATTCGGAGAATGCGGATAACAGAAATCTTCACGCAGTTCACCGCAGTTGATACTCGTAGGTACCCCGACTGCTGCTACAGACAGAACAGCTACGAGGCCGGTTTTGAAACTTCGAATTCGACCTAAAATACTCAAAAAAGATCTCAGATCTAAAGATCCTATTCAATACTCAAAGATCGAAGGGAGTCGTATGAACGTACCTACCCAATGCAATGACCAAAGGCTTTTATAGATAGTGAAATAAATATTTATTACGTCAACTTGTTTTGTTTAATTTCTCTGATATTTAGTCTTTATCACTATCACGCCAAATCAAGTTTGTGAGTAGCCCCGTTACCATAGCAACGGGCCGGGCGGCCGGTGCGACATGAAACGTATTTCATTATTGTATGCCATTTGACATTGACAGCGACACGCATTGCGGGCGAGATCCGCACGCTGGCACTAGTGGAAAACGCTTGACAGGACAAGCGTTCTAAATCTCCAAGAGGGTAAGCAGAGGTGGACTTTCGAATCAAACAATCCGTATCTAAATTAGTCCATCCGTTCCGATTCTATGATGTAGGTACAGACAGACCCTTTTTTTGCGCGGCCGCTCTTGCGTCCAATGCCGGGCGTCTCTCACCAGAACGTATTTTCAGTGGCGCTCAGCGGGTATTTCCAGTGGCGCCCGGCGATACAGACAGACCTAGATTAGACAGACTAAATGAGACAGGTAAATCTAGTACACACACCTTGATGATGATTTATATGAGTAGGTGAAGAATAGAAAAATTATTGAATTTTATACATTTAATGGATATTTAACTCAACATCATTTCCTCTATACAAAATATCGTTTTAATACACATAAGTTCGCACACTTAAGAATACGATACACTGCTCAATTCCTGCATTCACCTCTAAACATTAACGAGCTTTACACCTTATAAATAAGATTTAATTTTGATTGTGATTATGGTAAGTACTTACAACATAAAATTTCAGACGTTATTACAGAGTGTTGCAAGATAAAAAAAACCTTTTCAAAGGATTTTATTAAACTAAATAATCGATAACTTTTATAAAACACTAGCAGATATCCGTGACTTCGTTCGTGTGGAACGTTCTTTTATCGACAAAAAAGCACTCTGATGTTTGACAGAGAACTGTTGCGCAGACAATATTTTATTTTAAACAAGATACTTATTTAAAACATCGATTAGAACCAGTAGGTAGTTCCTCAGATTAGCGTAACTAAACAAACTCTCAAACGATAATGATTTCATCAAGTTTTCGTTACTTGCAACACTAAAATTTGTCTTAATAAAAATTACTCAAAGTCTAGAAACCGACCTAAGGTACATTCCAAACAGTGGCGACCTTTGGGGGGGGCGAACAGGGCAACCGCCCGGGGCCTCGCGCCTGCCGAGACCTCGCGCAACGACCTAAGCAAAAAAAAGATTTTTTAAATACAGTATTTTTTTTATTTTTGATTTTATTCTTAAATATTTTCTAAGATTATAACATAACGGTAAATTAAACTAAAGTTAGTAAACTATTTCATTTATTCAAAACATATACTTATACGCCCCCGTATGGGATTGACGGCTAACAACGTCGCTGTTTTAAACAGACCGTTGAAAGGTCTTCAGGGGTCTGGCAAGGTATTAAGAGGGTAACGCACGCTCTCCTTAGAGGCTTCATGTCTCTTAGCCAAAACCCCTTAATGGGACCTGGAAACAAGAGCCTTTGCGTCATTGTTTCAATGGCTCAAGGTGGTTCTGAAGCGGGACCACAGCCCTGCGTCTCGAAAAACCGAGGCTCAGCGCTCCCAACTCCGCCAGGATCACATAGAGACATGGAAGGTGCGAATTTATCAACCACGGTGGAGAACTACCACCATCGCAGCTCTAGGACCGATCATGGACGAGTACCGCACAGGCGGCACGGTGACCGGATCTATGGTGAGGTCACGCTCCAGTGTTAACACTGCGAGGGGTCCAGCGAAAGCACCGCACTCCACACGCTTGTGGAGCGCTCAGCGTGGGCAAGTCAATGCTGGGACCTCGTCGTGGGTCTAGGCGTGAATACCCTCTCAGAGGAAACCATGCTTTGAGACATGGTCTCCAGCGGGAGTAGGTGGAACGTGGCCGTATCCTTCTTCGAGCACATCATGCTCGCGAAGGTGGTGGCCGAAAGGGAGAGGGAGCGTACCCTCCCTGCTGAGTTCCGAAGTCGGTGGCCACGGCGCCGCAGACTCATCTACGATCAGATGTAGTGCTCAAGCCCTTCAGAACGCATATTTACTCACCGACCCTGGATGAAACCCGACCCCAATGATGCG
Organism: Nudaria mundana; assembly: GCA_963556515.1. NCBI lineage: Eukaryota > Metazoa > Arthropoda > Insecta > Lepidoptera > Erebidae > Nudaria > Nudaria mundana. The sequence continues at coordinate 1,992,309 of OY748300.1, forward strand.
GGATAAAACCCCACCCAACCCCAGACAGAGGCCACATAGTTGGCCAAAGTCCGCCGGCGCCGTAGGGAATACTTACGAGTGCGTACCTGGGGAGCCCAGCAACGGACATAATGGAGGCCAAGGCATTGGGCCGCGGTATAAAAAAAGCGCAAAGACCGCCGCTGATTTCAAACAAAAAATAGAATTACTGCATCTGTATGTAATAACCACAATCTTGTTTAAATGACAAGATATAGTGTAATTAGCTACGTAAGAGATTTCAAGACACAAATTTCTCAAAGCCAAGGAACGCCACGAAGAGGTTCCCGACAGTAACACCCCAAATTAACTTGCAACGGTCGACGACAAGTGTTGCTACTATAATAATACTAGGCGGTTCGACGGAACGCGGGCGGTTACGTCGAAATAAATAAATTGCATTACGGCATAAATAAATCACACCAATCGGATGAATAGTTCCATGGTTAAATAATTTGAAGTTTTGAATTATTAAATTTAGTACTGTGAAAGGTACGTTACTTTAATATTTGATAACTCAAAAACTATATAGGTAAGCTACATATACCAAAAAACTATAGAGCAAAGCACGTTAATGTGTTCTATCTGCAGCCAAATTTCAACTCGATATCTTTAAAGTTGCGACCGTTATCGTTTTACATACATTTTCGATGTGGACCATCTTAGGGAAGACTCCGCTGCGCTCCGTCTTAATTATACTACTACATATAGTAGAATGGTAGAAAAGTATATTTTTAATTTTTTTAAATAACCTAATTCAAAAATGCGCGCGCGTTTTTTTTCTAGAAAATTGCCATAATGCATTGTGTAGTAATAAATTCTAAATAAATGTAGTGTGTTAGGTTTTAAAATGAAATTCGGTAAGGATATTCAACTGTATATGTACCGTAAGTTTGTTTAAAGATTGACATAAGTATAGGTATTGATAAAACATTTCCTGAATTGTTCCCTGGATCCCGGTATTGTTTCCATGGGGGCATTGTGAACTAGAATACTACCTTCACAAGGGATTTGCAATCTAAAAACTGTACCTTAATGAAATGAATGAAATAAATAAAAATAAAACATAAATAAAGTTATTTTATTATACAACCAAAACATACATAAAATATATACATAAACGTAAAACTACCAATAGACTTTTTCGAGAGTTCTATTTATATTATTATATAAGAATTTCATTAGTTCTTGATAAAAGTTTAGTTTGCCATACTGAATAAACACTTAATAAAACTCGTAAAGGATAATTTGATCCGATTTTAGTACACCTGTATATAATTTACATCAAGATTACTATTAAGACAACTTACAAACTAATGTCCAAATATTTATTTATTTTTTCAAATAAAATAAAATAAAATTTTTTTTTTCAATACATTCTGCAAACCTATCACAGATTATCTAACTATAGAACTATTAAGCGATTTAAAGGCCTGAACACAATTTTGACATAACAAAAAAGAAAAAATAGAACGACAGTGACATTTAATACCCGCCAATAAATTAGACAGATTTAAATCAAAGATGAGGTATAAGAAAAAGTTACATTTACTAGAAAATTATACATAATTATATAGACAATACTGTTGTATGAGAATTATGTAAATTTTCTTTACATTTTTAGTGTAAACAGATCTTTATTGAGACAGCGAAAGAGCTGTCATTTTATACATCAATACACCTATATTTTTGTCTATAATAAGTTAACATTTTCAAGTCATTTTGTCTAGTATGAACAAACAATTTGAAGTTTGATAGTAAACATTGAAAATTTTATACACTATTAGGAAAGGTAGAAATTAGTAGTAATTTTCCAACATGATAAATTACCAGAACGATTTAGATAAGATAGTTTAGTACCTGTTTTAAAAGCGACACACCACTTTTAATTAATATTATACAACATAAATATATTTTAATGCTCAGACAGTGTTGCCTGTCTATAATAATACTCTATGGTCATGAAAAAATATTTTAAAAACTACAGTTCTAGATAGTTAGATACAATAATGTTAATTCTCTTTATACTTTATTACATTGAATTGGTTTAATTTAATATTTGTTAACAAAAACGAATCTAGATTGCATACAAGACAATTTTTTTCTAGTTTCACCTGTCCAATGTTAAATGATATTTTTATAAACATCACTGTTCTCTCAGGAACAAATAATTAATTCAGATCTTTTGTTTTTAATCGTAACAAAAATATTTAAAAAATCGTCAGCTTTTTTAATAAGTGTTAAGATTTTGTAAATGACACTAAAGGCTTGGACAAACCAAAAGCAGTCGGCGTGCGGTAGCAGTGCGTCTATGTTAGTAAATAATGTAGTTATATGAGGGATGACACAATGAGCAAACGCGGGCCCGCTGCACCTACCTGCTCCGCCACTGCGCCGCGCACGCACTGCTCTTCGACAAAACATTTGGACGGGAGCAGCGCAGACGCGGGGCGGTGGCAGCGCAGGCGCGAGGCGGCCGCAGTGAGCACACGTTGTATTACTACCTCCGCCATTTTGAGTAGTCACACTAGAGCAGTTGAGCGGGACAGACGCAGCGCAGGTTGTACACGGTTGTAATTTTTTACAAGTTTATCATGGAACCAAATGGACCGATCTTCGAAAGATTCTAATTCCCGACATAGACGATGGTACTCCCCACATTCATCTCTTCTTTTATTTATATCGTGAAGTTCGCCACAGTTTGAGGAAAAAAGATTTCCACAAAGCTAGAAGCAACAATAGCTCCTCTTCGTAGTCCGAACCGTTCAACATCTTGAAGTGTATTGAGTGTGGCGATCGATACGACACACAATAACGCGGTTATAAAGCAGGACCACCTTCAAACTGCTTTCTGGTGTGACATCAACCGCGACGCAACTGACCTGTCCTGCTAAGGAGCTGCGCCTGTCCTGCTTTTGGTTTGCCCAAGCCTTGAAGGTTTTTACAAAACCAGAGTCATAATGATTCTACAGCACTACACGCGAAATCATCGTCAGACTACGAATCTCGATGTTAAGTGAATTCTAACAAACGTAGTCCCACAGATAGAGCAATAAACTTTTTTCATATAATGTTGCCAATATATAATGTCATAAATACTACTTTTTAATGAAAATGTTGGGAAATGGTAGCGAAAAACTAAAATATGCGTATAGAGTAGCAGGCATTCATTAATTTTACTCAAAATAATAACTGCATACATTTAAATAAGTTTCATTTTTTGCCACACGCCAACTTATATTGGGCAAGCTGTAACTTTTTTATTGTTAAATTTTTAAAACGCATAATGTTTATCTTGTTTTTGACGTGTTTCAATTTAGTTTCCCGTGGCGCTCCTATTGGAATAGCAACTTATACGTGACAACCTATAACAAGTCCGTTGTCTTTGGCATTACTTTATCTGTGGTACATTTCCCGCCAACACGATTAACTCTAATGTTGACAAAAAATATTGTTAGTTTTTTTTTCTATTTTTAAATATAGAATATAATGGCTGGTATCTGTCCGTCTTCAACGGAAGTACCGTTATTGTTGCCAGCAGCATATGCGAATTGGAAAACGACCTTTTCGCCATTGTTACAATCTACTGTAACCCGACGGAGACCTTTCGTCCCATAGTAGGAGTCAGTGCCCTAAAAATTAAAAGAAAATAAATGTTAATATTACATGTATAATAGTTAGTTGAAGTAAAATTTTGTTGCCTCATGATCAACATTTCATCGCAAGGCAACGGGATTTTTTTCAATATTACTATACAACGTGTTTTATATTAGTGTGGTCATATTTGACCCTCGTTACACATGCGCGTTGAGTTAACTATACGCATGGACAAAATTGCAAATACAAGTTTAGTTAAAACTTTTAAGGTGTCATGTAAATTTAATTGATTTGTTGATTTAATCGATATTTTATAAACCCAACACTACCTAGGGTCAAATTTAGTCGTAAGGTTCAGTCCCCTTCGATGAATCGTAAACAACTCTTATTTCATATGCTCCTGGTACAGAATACTATTTTGTAGTAATGATAGGTTGTGGACTTTAAACAACAAAAACTTACCGATTTCATTGTGCATGTCATCCTGGTAGATAGGTAGGTACTGTGTTCCACAATAAACATAACTAACTCACTAATATCACGATACTTAGATAAACATTATTGAATTTAATAAAAAATACACTTCCTACCTAAGATACTAATAAACACTAAACTAAAAAGTAGGTACTAAAGTAAGGGCTCGAAATGTTCGCCGCCTTGATCAATGCACAGTTGGGTCCGTCGCATCATGCTGGCAGTTACATTACACAGCATGTCTGGAGTTACACTGCTAAATGCATCAAATATTTTAGACTCCATATCTTCATGCGTGAGACATACCGCACTGCACACTTTGTTTCTGACATAGCCCCACAAAAAAAAGTCAAGTGGTGTGAGATCCGGTGACCTCGGAGGCCAAGGTATGGGACCACCATGTCCGATCCACTGGTTAAACCGCTCATCTAAATACGCCCGTACATCTCTCGCATAATGTGCTGGCGCCCCGTCTTGCTGGTACATCATATTTGTGTACAATGTTACAGGCAAGTTTTCAAGTTCGGTTTCACCGTTTAGCGAACTCGGTAGCACGAAAGGACCAATTAAAATATCTCCGATTATTCCCGCCCAAATGTTAACACGCCACTGATGCTGAAAGTTGTTTTCTGCAGATGCGTGTGGGTTCTGATGAGTCCATACATGTTCGTTATGCTGGTTACTGATACCAGCACGAGTAAAAGAGGCTTCATCGGTCCATAAAATACGGTTCGCGAAACTAGGGGATCGTTGTGCTTCCTCTCGGTACCACTGGCAAAAGTTGAGACGTGGTACGAAATCAGCCGGTGTCAGTTCTTGGGTGTGCCTGAAGTGGTACGGATGTTGACCATCTGCTTTTAGCACGCGCCATACTCTCAAATGATTCATTCCCAGAACAATTCCAGCGCGGCGAGTACTTGTTCTGGGATTGGATTGAAAATGCTCGAGAATACTTTCTTCTTGCTCTGGTGGTGATCTGAGCGGGAACCACGGAAAGAACCAGTGTCATGTAAACGGTTCACCATTTTTCGGAAGCACTCCACAGATGGTAACCGCCGCCGTTCACCTTCGAGTCTATTGTCCACAAATCTTTCTCGATAAAGGCGACGAGCTTCACGCAGACTGCCATCGGCTGCCCCGACGCAAAGTATCATTTCATAATATTCACTATTACTTAAATACGCCATGATCGATTAACACAGATTACTACGTACGCCTAATATCAAAGTTTACTTGCAACTGAAAAGAAATTAGATAATTGTAAGTGTTGTCCAAGTCCAATGTCTTATTTCCTTGAATTACGTCGTAATTTTGGTAAAAATCTAATAAAAGTACCAAGTAGGTACTTAGTTTTATTTATGAAAAAAAGCTAGTAGGTACCTAGTATAAAATAATTTAAGAGATAAATAATAACATAATTATTATTTACCATAAACACAGGATATTTCCCTAAGACCTATGAAATAAAATAAAATTGTTGAATGCCAGCGGCGTCGCTCTCATGATAGTATGCATGTAAATACATTTCGAAACCTACTTAAACCCATTTAAAAAAAACCGCTTCAAGATCCGTTGCGTAGTTTTGAAGAACTAAACATACATTAGGACAGACAGACGGAAAAAGCGACTTTCTTTATCCATGTAGTCTAAGATTAGTAATTTATTACCAATTGCTAAAATGAACAAATATCCAGCATTAACAAAGTCCCCGTTTATGAAGAACATTGCGTTAACTTGCAACACCGGAATAATATGGTTTTGTGGTAAAATTTACGTGTTGTGACGTGTACGTCTTTGATATATGCCGACATCGCTACTGATACCTAGTTTCTTCAAAGCGGTTCCAATCAAAAAAGTGGGCGGTCCTCTTTGTAATTTTTAGGGGTTCTTAAGATACATATTAGTGAAACTGACACCAACACCTCCTACTTTTTCTGATATCCTCGTTCAACCATACAAGTTGCCACTTTTAGCGATAATGTTTTATGAACTTTTATGCATCACATTATCATGACGAATCGAGAACCTAAGTACCTACTCTTTTTTAAAGTCGGTCAAAAATAACCAAACACCTTGCAGATCATTTACTTCATGGTAAATGAGTCGAAAGAGAGTTCACGATATGGTAGTGCAGTGACTGGCATCCACGATCTCTCTATCCCGAAACTGAATACCTACATACTACTATACCCACCAGCGTTCTCAACAGCTACAACATAAACTTCTACACAAACAGCAGTTGTATTTTAAATATATGTGCGGAACCAATTTACAAAAAGTGTAAATTTAAGGAAGACAAGAACATAAATGTTTCTTCTCTTTTCTTCGACAGCAAATGCGTTGCTCCTGGTATTTGAGTAGGTTGACAACAAATTACGTGTGAGTTGTGACATTCACGACAATCACGTGATACATAAATTCATAGAAAAACTTCAAAAAAACTTTGAGTAGGCACTCTTTATTTTGACCCCAAGTTGTGATTCAGAAACTATTTTGTATGATAACTATTGATAAAGTAACTTTATCTGTTGGTTAAAATTTTGAGTAACAACGAGACTGTCCGAATCTATTTCACTGTTTGACAAACCTACTTGAGGTCAAATCTAGAGTTCATTCTAATCATATGTTTATTTTGTAGTGCAGTCTTAGAGCTTCATTTCAATGAGCTATCGATAAAAAGAAAAATTTATCGACTACGTCATTATACGTCAATATTTTATTAAATTAATTAAAGACTCCGCGCAATATATTATTTAGGCCCTACCCAACGCAACCTTGAGATATGACCACACTAATATGAAACACGTTGTATAGCTGCTACTTTTTATTAAATTCATTTGGCCATTTTGGACATAACCCATTATACGTGGGACTAAAAATACTGGCAAATTATGGGTGTAATGCACCTCTGCCTACCTCTTCGGGGATATAGGTGTGATATGTGTGTGCGTTAGTTGAAGTTCGCGTGAATAGCCGTTATTATGTGACGATAACCTTTTCCTATCATCCGATTTTGATGAAAATAAAGCCTTGAGCTGAGCTTACTATATTTGTGAAAACCGTAAGAAAATCCGTTCAATATCTTTGTGGATTAGCGTACACATATAGAAAGACAAGACTGGAAAAAATAACTGTTTTGAAATCGTTTCCTCAATTCACCTGTATGATTTTTTTTTGTTACCTCATATCTCTGGACTGGAAGTACCGATTTTGATGTTTTTTTTTAAATGAAAATTTGTTGTGTCAATTTTTTTGTGTATTTTATACTGTCCAAAAGTTGACAGAGGCCTACATTTCACCAGTCACTGTTGGTCCCACGTAATAGGGAGCGAGCCTAATGAAATTTTCTTTATTTCGAGTATTCTTGTCAGACTTATGTCTGTCGGTCAGCAGATGCACCGCTTGCAGGTGACCCGGAAGACCCTGAAGAAGTTGACAAAGCCTTTCAACACTAGTCAAAGGGCTGCGGGAACTAGAGCTACCCACGTAGTCAATACCCTTATTGAAACATCTTCATACATCAAGGGAATAAACAAAGCTGAATTGTATTTTATCAAAAATCATGTCAAAAATATAGAAAATAGCAATGTTGTTGCATTCATTTTAAAACAGGTTGCATTCATTTGAGTCCGAAACGCCCAGGACTTTAATTGGGCTGTGCCACAGCGGCTGGCACGTAAGATTTGTTTTGCCTTTCATCAACATTTCATCGCAAGGCAACAGGTTTCAAATTTAGTTTTGAAAATTATAATATAGTTGCTTATTTTACTAAATTAATTCGACCATTTTGGACATAACCCATTTTCTAGAGTGCCCGGTGACGGCAATAAGCTTGCCCCCTATTACGTGGGACAAATAATACTGGCAAATTGTGGGTGTGTAATGCGCCTCTGCCTACCCCTTCGGGGATATAGGCCTGTGGTGTTGTTGTGGTGTTGTTGTGGTGTTGTTGTTATAGCGGCAACAGAAATAAATATCATCTGTGAAAATTTCAACTTTCTAACTACGAACTACGGTTCATGAGATACAACCTGGTGACAGATGGACGGACAGCTTAGTCTTAGTAATAGGGTTCCCGTTTTACCCTTGAAACCCTAAAAAAATCAAGGAAAACTAAGGTACAATTAGTTACAAAATATGTTATTACCTTGAGTTTAGCGCTGGCAATATAAGAGGTGTTAGGCAATATCTCTACAGGCTCCTTGAACATGGCGCGGAAGGTGTCGTCTGAACCGTCGCAGCAGAACGTCGTCGTGTTAGAGCCACAAACCTTTTTGGTGGCCAGGTGGATTATCTAGAGAGAAAAAATAAAAATGTCACATAGTAACACAAAAACCAACTTCGAATTACAGAGGTACACTTGGAAAGCAGTAGCTTTAAATTAAAAAAAAAAAACAGGTTAAGAACCGCCTCCTTTTTTGGAAGGCGGTTAAAATATAACCTTCTAGGTTATCATCATCAGGATCTGATCCAAAAACGAATCAAAATGGCGTCGCAATCGTATGCTAAACTACGCCACTGAAGCAATAAAAGTTAATGGATTTATGATATTCGCGAGGAGGGTTAGGATATTTAATTTTAAAAGGAGATTATTAATTGTAAATATGTGTTATTTCCGTTAACCCTTCCAGCCGTATTCAGCCTGACATAGGAAAAGTTTGTCGATAACTAATGATATCGCAGAAAATGTCGATCATGTGACCCAATTTTCACATTTTTTGAAATTGCCTGCTATATTATTATGGTTATCAACAAACTCTTCCGAACGCTATGGTAAGGGAGCTAAGCTAAAAGTACTTTTGTTAAACTCAGGTTTACGTCAGTAATGGTGACATGGCAGGAGATTGAACTCACGTCATCGTCGTAAAGGGGAAGGGAAAAGAGGAAAAATGTAGTGATGGTAGTACGAAATACAACTTTGGCCTATTTGTGCATGATCTGAGGTGAGGAGGAACCGGGTAAATTTGTGGTGAGAAAAGTAGTGAAATTTTTTGAGAATAGTGCTACACTTACCTGTAAGTGTACCTCATATTCTGTCGGCCCAAAGTATGACCCGTACAATCCAAAACCAACCACAAATATTCTCTGATCCACTGTAAATCTGATACGATCTGTGGTCCCGCTGTAGCCCCACCGTGACTCTGTCTGAGGAAACCTATTGACTGTTAATTCTTTACCAGTCATACAACATCTCGGAGTGTCTAAAAAACCCACATTGGGTTTGGGGTTCACTGTGAAATATAAGAAAAGTTGAACTATTTCTCGGTCATCCAAAAGTCCGCTTTGAGCCGGACCCATTGCGAATTCTTCTACCGACATTAAGGGAAAGCGAATTGCATTGAAAGCTCGACCAAGGACCGTTCTTTGGTTTGTAGGAGTGACAGGTAATTGTTTTCTAATACACTCTGCTTCCGACCAACGCAGTACTGCTGAGAAGATTTTTGCTTCTCTGATGCGAAGTGTATCCCTGAAATAAGAAATGATAACATTTCAAAATGCTCTTGACTCTTGGAGTTAACATCACCCCGAGATATTGGTGAATAAGTCAGACCTCCCAAGGACGCAGTCCACCCGAGGTATCTGTACGCATTTAAATGGGAAGATATTCATTCATCAAGAAAAGAAATAAAGCTGAATTATACAAGTATTTTATTTAGTCATAAAACTATCTTGAGTTTTCCTATAACAAGGAAATAAAACGTATTTAAAATAGAATATATGTGTGTTAACTGTACTGCAAACAAACAGTAAAATATTTTGGTATAAATTCCCAGATAAGATACGATCGATTGCGCAACCTGCAACTATTGCATTTAAAACAAACGGCACTGCGCAAATAAATATATACTACTTCTAAAGACGCCTGCTGCCTGCAGCCTGCCAGAAAGGATGGCGACGCGGGATAAAACTAGACTCTCAATTTGTGGGCTGATATCCGACCTCCCACTTGACCGAGGTCACATATCTGGCCTGAGACACCCGGCGCCCGAGGGTTGTACTTCCGCGCGTCCGTCAATTGACAGTTTAAATAAACATCTTAAAAAATCTAGTTTAAATTTTTCCGCTTAAATAATTTCATACTTTGGGAGATATTTGGTTTCAGCTGAAACTGAAAGGACCGAAAGTTCGGTTTTGGTCGTACACTATAATTAGCGAGTTATTTATTGCGACGTATTCAAATTGTTTGCATTTTAACGATAGGAATACAATTTAGAATGAGAAAATCAAATTACTCAGGTGGAGCCACATACACCTACTAGTCATTTTTATAACAATAATTGTAGATATATTACAATTGCTTAGTGTATATGACAAAAATGTAAAACCGAATTCATGACAGACATCAATTTTATGTTACTCAATCAACAAGATCCTTGAAGAGATTCAAATTGAAAAGAAAACTAGCACATAGATGTTGTCACGAGGTAGAGTGTCGAGCATTATATTAATATACATGAAATTTGGCACTTTGTTACATTTTGCTCAAACAGGTATTGATTAACGTTTAAAATAGGCATTTTAATTGATACTAATATCTTTATAATAAAACTTGGTTGTATTATGACTAAAACTTAATCACAATTGTATTAAAGTAGCACACGCCTGCGGCTTCATATGCTTGACAAATTATATACTTAAACCTTCCTTGTGAACCACTCTATCCATTGGTGAAAACCGCATCAAAATATTTATTTATTTAATCTTTATGCACAAGAATATGTACAAAGGCGGACTTAATGCCAAAGGCATTTTCTACCAGCCAACCTTAGGGTGATGCAGAGAATCGACTGAGTAGGTGCATATAAGGTACACTTGACTATAGAATCTAAAAGACTTACTTACATAAATATATACCCAAATAAACTACACATAACATTAATAATAATATGAAATAGATACACATAACTATAAGAATACCCACATACATATGCATACTACACATACATAACATTATATACCTACTGAACAGTAAACATACACACACACAGATAATAACGACCACTTACTAGGAAGTTACTGAGACGACTGTCAGTAGGTTAAGATAGTGCTGACGAACTTTTCTTTTAAAAATATAACGCTTAGTGGACATTCTGATATCTAGAGGAAGGGCGTTCCAAAGAAGGACAGATTGAACATAGAACGAAGAGTGGACAAGACTAGATGTGTGACTGGGGCACAAAAGAAGCTGATTGTCAGCAGAGCGCAAGTTGCGATTGTGGTTAGAGCATAGATACTGGACGTTGGAAGACAAGTAAGAAGGGGTAGTAGGAGAATGTAAAATGGTATAAAGTATCATCAGTGCACGACAGCTACGCCGCTGACGTATGGGTAACCACTGCAGTTCGGAACGGAAGCCAGAAACATGATCGAACTTGCGAAGATTATGAACGAATCGAATGCAATTGTTTAGATGACGGTCAAGTTTATTGAGGAGATCTGCATTCAGGTCGAAGGAACACACATCACCATAATCAATGACAGGAAGTACTAAAGTGTGCACAAGCGTTATCTTAGTCTTGGTCGGTAAAAGCGTTCTCAGAGGATACAGTGACCTTAACATCCCTGTAACCCTCTGGCCGACATAAGCTACCTGCACTCTCCAACTGAGGGTTGAGTCGATACGCAAGCCTAAATCCTTCACGTCACTACTGATAGGTATAACAATACCATTGTAATAAATGGGCGGGAGCGTGAGAATAAGGTCCTGATTGACCCTACGCGATGATCCGATAATGATGGCCTGGCACTTGCCCTGATTAACGGACAACCCAAACCTTTCAGACCAATCCTTAATGTTCTCCACATCCCGATTAACCTCGCCAATTGCAGCAGGCAGACCATTCACCCTAGCCTGAGTATATAATTGAAGATCGTCAGCATACAGATGATACGCACTACGAAGTTCGTGTGTTAAGAAATTTATAAATAATGAAAAAAGTAGAGGAGACAGTATTCCGCCTTGAGGAACGCCAGCATCAATATCACACCAATTCGAGAACTTTTCATCAATGCGAACCGATTGCTGGCGTCCTTGAAGATAAGAAGAGAACCAACCCAGCGCATCAGATAAGATTTGAAGGTGGGAAAGGATTGACAGGAGGATATTGTGACTGACGACGTTGAAGGCATTGGAAAAATCAACAAGAACAACGATGGTGACATTTCCGTTCTCCACGCCATTCCTTATATCATCAGTCACTTTAAGTAAGGCTGTTGTGGTGCTATGACCGGGTCTGAAACCCGAGTGCAGAGGGTTAAGAATGTTATTACGTAAAACAAAACTTGCAAGCTGTCTGTATACACAAGCCTCGAGCACTTTGGACAGGAACGGTAGAATAGAGATGGGTCTGAAATGGTTCGGAAGGGAAGGGTTAGGAATTTTGGGTAGAGGGCGTACAAAGGCTTTTCTCCATTGAGAAGGAAACGTGGCTGACTCCAGAGAGTAGTTAATGATGTGTGTTATGACGTGTAGTAACTGCTCGAGAACAGTCACGATCATATCACGGCTAATGGAGTCGCAACCAACAGCCTTTGATTTGATGGAAAGGATAGCTTTTTTAATATCATCTGGTGCAACTGGGTGAAAACTAAAAGGCTAAATATGTTGTGTAGTTTTAAAGATTTAAGCATACATACAGACAGAAGCGACTTTGTTTATCAATATGTAGTGATAGTGATAGTGAAGTGATGATGAAGTAGTTAGATGTTACCTCAACATTGGATTGCATTAACTGTGATCATGGGTAGCCTCATGGTATACAACATAGGCACAACACAACATTTGAAAGAGATAATGCAAAATCCTATAATTTTGGCATTACAGCACCATGTGCTACATGTAATCAAGCATACACACCACAATGTTCACATTGTATACAATAGCTCCTCTGTACACATTGCTGATGTATTTTACATCAATATAGCATTTACTCAAACCTTTTCTACCTAGTACGGTGTCTTGTGTGGTGCTTTGCGCCACACCACGCTATAGGTTTTGGCCTATAACTTTTGACCCCATAGGGCTAGGTCAAATTTTCGATTTTTTGGCTTGCCTCCAGATCGAGGGCTATCCACAGGGGGATCAAAGCAAGAGGGAGCAAAAATACATTCCCCATTTCTATATACAGATAAACTTGCCGACGCCCGGGGTTTCACTCGCTTGACAAATTATGTACACAAAAAATTTCCTCAAAAACCACTATATCCATTGGTGAAAGCCGTATCAAAATCCATTAAGAAGTTTTAAGGATCTAAGCATACAAATGGAATGGGCGACTATGTTTTATACTATGTTATGATTATGACAAAACATTCTTAGCAAAAATACTATGTACGTACTTAATAAAATGGACAGTACATACCTTTCTAATACAGCATTCAATGTATCCTGGTCAATGTCCGTAAAACCTTCAGCATTTAACGCATCAGCAGTATTCTTGTCTATCATTTCCAAACATAACGCAGCCAGTTGCGGTTCGTCAAATAAACGAGCTTGTGTCAGCAGCAGAAATGCATTGTCAGTACCCAAATTACTCTTCAAAAAATCTACACAATGCTCTTCTAAAGCAGCTACAGCATATTTTTTAGCTGTATACAAAGTTGTCATCACACTTTCTGGACCTATTCGGACTTCATCTGAATATAGGAACTTAAGTAGATGCAGGAAAGCGGCAGGCTCGACATCTGGGAGTTCCACCTCGTCAGACTTGGTCGCCAGTACACCATTGAACATAGCATCAAACACTGCACTTCCTACAGATAATACAAACTTATGAGCTGGTATTACTTGCTGACTAGTATCTTTACCCACCATAAAATGTACATCACATAGAATTTCATTATTAAATAGAAATGATAGTCTCTCCTTTACAGTTGTTTTTGTCGCCTGCCAGTTATGCAACCGGCCTCCTGAGTTGTTGATCGGTTGCATGTTTTCAATATTGGAGGAAGACGCGTGAGGCTCGTTCGACTGTCCATTTTCGTCCTCTTGTATCTGAATGAGCTGTCTCCCCTGGTTCGAAGGCAGCATATTCTGTGGTGGCTGCTGTTCCTCTCCATCTCCACCATCTTCAACCCTCACATTCGATAATCTATTAACAATATCGTTTCTAGAACCCGATGCCATTTCGTGTTATTTTTCAACTTCAGAACATTACACGTCAAGCCGGTCAGGCTGTAACCACGTTCTTTATGTTCGAAATCAGCAAGTTATTTATAAGAACGAGTGTTGAACACAACTTTTATAGAGATCTTGTAGATATTAGCCTGAATTGTTTATCATGGCACAGAAACAGACATGTTTTGGAATTTGTTGTTTTTTGACGGGTGACATGACACTTCATGACTGACGTGAGAGAGGCGACAGGACAAAAAAATATTGCCATCTTCCTATCTTTCACCAAATTTCTATAAAAAAAAAAATAGATTTTTGTTTAAAGAAAAGCGTCCACAAGAAATGGGTCGGGTACGCAACAAAAGGTCGCGCAACGGTGCGGCAAGCATTTATGCGTAGGTGGCAGGTGACGTAGATCCAATGGCCCTCTCGGATAAATGTGTCCCGACAATACGACGGAGGTAGAGAGGCACTCCGTGGTAGACCAATGCCTCTCTAAAGCAGCTTCAGGTTAAGGTGTTAAAGGCGTTGGCGATGTCAAGAGACACCGCCAACACCACCTCACCCCGCGAGACTGCCTCCTCCGCCAGGGTCTACACGCGCATGAGCATCCCCGACGGAAACCGTACTGGTTGGCCGCCAGGTCTGGGCCCACGCGCGTGTAATGATCGATGAGGCACTCAGCGATAATTCGCTCAAAGAGCTTACACACCTCATCGAGCAACACGATCGGATCGGTGAGTCCGCCAGCCGCCTCGGTTTCCGAATCAGGACCAGTTTTCCTGTCCTCCACATCATGGGAAACTGGCCCCTTTCGAGGCATGCGCTGAAGAGCCCCCTTAGTCGAGGCCTGAGTTCTTCATATAAAACGTAGAGCAGGCGGATTTTTGCGTTGCAATGCAGCCAAGAGTAGAGAATGAGTATGAAGAGTAGTTAGGTGTAGGTAGGTTAGACATATACATTAAACATTAAAAAAAAGTATAAATATAATAAGTACCTACCTAACCAAACGTAAACCGATTTACGTTGGTCGAGAATGATTTCGAATGTTATATATATTATACTAAATTGGTTCTTCGTACCTACCCATCAGGTAAATTAACATCATCAGAACGTAGGATTTTAAATTGTTACCTATTTAATATTTTTACGTTGTGGCCCACATTTACGTAGGCCGCAAGGGTCATTTTCCCGGCCGCCATCACAGCCGCCCGCGCCGCAAGCCGTCACAAACGACGACTACCCATGCCAACATTGCCAACTCTTACGCGCCGTTGACCATGGTATAGATATGTCGCAGATTTATAGTCAAATCAGGTTTTCAGGTCGGAGGATGACAAAATGTAAACTGTAAATGTAAATGATTTTGAAACATGACATTGACATGAAATGAAATGTAAACCTGGAACTAGTTGAGGTTTTTGATCAAAAATTTAAACTCGCGACCCGATCAACTACTGGTAGATTTGCTTGACGGGTAAAAGAAATAAAGGTGTTTGATAGAAAAATGATCGTGGTACATTTATTGAAATATTGAAAGTTTTTATATAATTTTCTAAATGATTCTAAAATTACTATTTAGTAAATAGGTATATAGGAAATAATAACACCATAATTCTTATTAATTAAGAACTATTTAGGACATAGGTAATCAAAACCAAAACATCAGTAATCATCATCCACCGAACCTTTTCCCAACCTAGCTGGGGTCGGCTTTCCAGTCTCACTGCGCTGCGGCTGAACTTCGATATTTTCCGTGGAGCGACTGCCATTTGAACTTGCCACTGAAGCTACTGAAGGATTATGTGGAATAACAACGACTTTGTACAGGATATACACAGATTTATTTGAGACGAGGTATATCAACAAACAGCAGCGATCACTTCAGAGTTCAAGGAGCAACAGAACGATCTAGGATCAAGTATACTCTGGATTTGCTACGCAAATAATAATTCCGCGTATGAACGAGACACAACATACAAAAACTGTAAAGAATGAAAAGGACAAAAACTATATTCTTTGTCTTTGTCAGAGTTTCAGTTTTTTTTGTTGGTCACAAGTGGAGATTGTGACCAACAAGTCTGTTGTGATCGTTAATTGTTGTGAGGATTCTTTGTAATTGACAGTAATTTAGGTGGTGAAATTAAGAGGCAGATAAGTGTTGCTTAAAAAACACCTATTCAACATGGTGATATGTTATATATTAGGCTGCAAAAGCCGTAATGAGCGGAAATCACAAGACATAACCTATCATACGTAAGTACGATTTTAGTTAAAATATCCCTTGCTTTGTAAAGATATTAACAGATTAAGAGTCGTAGCATATTAACAAGTTCTTTGAAGTAGAAATAATGGCTCAAAATATGGATTTATTATCACTAAAATTCGTGTATTACCCAACCAAATAAAGTGGTAAGTTAAAAATATCGAACTCCAAACAAAAGGCTGGCCTGTCCGCCATTTTTCCCAACTTTTTAATTTGTCCAGGTTATATAATTTTTAGGGATACCAGTTGAGGTACTGGTTAATTACCCATAATGAGGGGTATTTCTTATTTATTCTTAAAACTTCACATTAATGAAACTGTTGTTCCAGATTTCCAAAGGACTCTGCAATCCGTCAATTATGGATTCGAGCCACAGGGCGACTAAACTGGCAACCGACCAAATATACTCGGATATGCTTGAGACATTTTGAACAAAGTTGTTTTAGGAAAACTGCCGGCAATATGACATACCTAAAAGCATTCTCGATCCCTACACTTCATATTGTCGAACAGGTTAGAACGTTACATTTTATTGTATTAATGGTACCTACTCTTGTTTTTTTTAAACTATATACTTTGTATAAACAAACAGGTTGCCCCGTGAATAATGGATAACACTGTAACTATCGATAGACTACGTCATTGTTTCCCTAATCTCAAAGGCCTAAGTAAAAATATCACGGATTTCAAGTTTTTTTTTAAACGAATATGGACTGCAATTGATTTTATCATGCCATGTGTTCTTTTTTCGTTTCACAAGCGATAGTTGAGCTATCAACAGCGAAAGAAAACTTCCCCATTTGTACACATAGCATGATAATATCCGAACGTGACAATATCCGAAAAAAAAATCTTAAGATGAGACTGTGTGTAGATTTTTTTAACTATGTGTATATTTTTACTTAAGTCAAAATTTGAGAGAGAGAATAATGTAGCCTATCGATAGTTACAGGGTAATTCATTATTTACGGGACACCATGTAAGTAATTATCACTATCATGCAGATGTAAAGCTTCTTGTATTTGAGTATCTGTATGATGTCCATTCACTTGTCTCTCCATTCCTGTCAATAATTAGTATTTATTTATTTTAATTTCACATCCAGGTACCAATGGAAGACGTGCCCACATCTAACCAAGTACCAATGGCAATCGCGTCGACCTCATACCAAGTACCAATGGAAATGCCGTCTATATCCAACCAAGTATCAACGGAAATTGCGTCGACATCTAAACAAGTACCAATGGAAATCGCGTCCATATCTACGCAGGTGATTCATATTAATATTATAATTGCGACTCAACTCTGTCTGTCTGTCACGCCTAAACCACTGAACCGATCTTGATGAAATTTGGCACAGAGCTGGATTAGAGCTTGGCACAGGCCCAGGGCACAGGGGGGGGGGGAATAGGACTAGAGGATGAAAGTTTGTCATTTCGGAAGATATTCTGATGTAATTTGATACAGATGGATTAAAGCTTGAAAACGGACATGGCTACGTTTTATTGCGATAAAAGGGGTAGAAGGAGGGGGAATAGGGGATGTAAGTAAGCATGAAAGTTTGTTATTTTTGAAGATATCTATAGAGGTGGATTAAAACTTTTGAGCGGACATAGGCTACCTTTTATTGTGAAAAAAAGGGTCCAAGGGGAGGGGGCGATAGGGGATGAAAGTTAGTGTGAAAGTTCATCACTTTTTAAGATATCCTGATGAAATTTGGTACATAGTTAGATAGGAGATTGGGGAAGGACATAGTCGAGTAAAGAGTCGTATATAGAGGTGGGTGGTGAAGTGATTAGACGTCATTCTAGAGAGGAGAGTGAATAGGCATGTAGAGTTTGAATAATAATATAATAATATACGGGCAATATAATATACGTGGATTATAAAACGAATTCTGTAAGGGTAAACATAAAATTCTCTTTCAATATGTTTATAATTGTCTATAGTTTCAATGAATCGAGAAAATGTTTATTTATATTTGTAGCAATTTAAAATCCCCCTTTTTTAATTAATTTTAGGATGAAAACTCAACATTGATTGAAAAGTCCACGGAGGTTGAGATAACACCACGGAAACAGAAACTATTCAAGCAATTAAATCGGCAAACGCTTTTAGCCCAGACACGAAAAAAGATGTTGGCGATATTACGTTTGAAAAATCAGCGTCTTATGAAGAAAAACGCTGAACTGTCCGCTATCGTAGAAAAATTGCAAGAAAAACGGCTAATTAATCAAGAGACAGCAGATTTATTATCCTCTATGAATCCAGGCGATACGACCTTTTTAAAAGTTCAAAGAAGCAAATACTCACCTGAAGTGCGCAAATTTGCTTTAAATTTGCATTTCATGAGTCCACGCGCTTATAATTTTGTCCGAAATACTTTTAATACTTGCCTTCCGCATTCTCGTACACTTACACGCTGGTATCAAACTATAGAAGGTGAACCCGGTTTTTCATCCGAGGCACTTGCAGCTCTCAAACTTTTGTGTTCGAATTCGTCACAGAAGTGTGTGTTGATGAAATGGCTATTCGTCAGAAGGTTGAATGGAATGGAAAAAATTACGTTGGTTTTGTTAACTGTGGTGACCAGCTAGAAACCGATGTTCTTCCTATAGCTAAAGAAGCTTTGGTTTTTATGCTGACTTGCATAAATGGCAGCTGGAAGCTTCCTGTGGGCTATTTTCTTGTAAATGGGACGACTGCCGAACAAAAGGCTAACTTACTCAAAACCTGTATCGATTTGGTCAGCGAGTGCGGTCTTGTTGTTTCGTCAGTAACATTTGACGGATGCCCAGCTAACTTATCCATGGCTAAGTTATTGGGATGTCAGGTAGATGGTGATGTCTTAAATCCCGTATTTTTGCATAATACACTGGGGTCATGGGGTCCGAGTGCTCGCCGCCTTTATAGAGACATTGCTAAACGCCTAATCGATGCTTCTCAGGACCAGAAGGCTGGCTATTTTCTGGCCCAAAGAATAAGTATCGCCATCCAACGTGGCAACACAGCCAGCATTCTGGGAACCTTCCCAGTCGGCAATGACGCGGAGGATTTTTTAAACGATATTTTGTAATGTAAATATTTTTAGTCTATAATTATGTATATTTTGTATATTGTAATTCTTATTATAAATAAATCATATTATAACCAAAAAATTGTTATATGTCCCGACCCATGCCACATGTTGAAGTTGGTGAGGAACACTTTGGGGGATAAATAGTTTTTGAAAAATCCAGAAGGGTCTACCATATCATGGAATTATGTAAAACTCTTGGTCGAACTTCAGGAAAATGAAGGATTTCATTTAGCTAACAAAGTCAGAAGTGCGCATGTTAACTTCAGAAAACAAATTATGAAGGTGAATCTGGCCGCGCAGTCGTTCAGTGAATCTGTAGCAGATGCACTTCAGTTCTGTAATGAGGTACTCAAACTAGAACAATTTAGTAACTGTGAACCAACTGTCGACTTTATTAGAAGATTTAATTCGTTGTTCGACATAATGAACTCGCGAAATTTAAATGCATTTGGCTTTAAAAAACCCTTGAATCCAGGAAATATTGAAAGCGTGAAGCTTTTTTTGGAAAATATGTTTAACTATATAAATGAATTAAAAATGGATACGTCAAATATAGTAAAAACAAATAGGAAAACAGGATTTTTGGGTTTAATGCTTTGTATAAAAAGTATCTTATTTTTGTACGAAGAATACATAACCACCAAAAAACTAAACTTTTTGTCCACTTATAAACTCAGCCAAGACCATCTGGAAATATTTTTCGGCGCTATCCGTGCAAAGGGAGGTTTTAACGATAACCCCACCGCAAGTCAGTTCCAAGCAGCTTATAAACGTATGCTTGTTCACGGTCAATTAAAACATTTAACTACAGGTAATTGCATTCCTTTGATGGAATTAAATATTTTGACTTGTACGAAGCCCGAAATTGCAATTAACAACACAACGGATCATAATAGATTGACTGAAGATCTCGAGGATCTTCAGCCATCTCTAGATTCTGATCTTGTTGTACCTAACGATCATGACTATTTAGCTGATCCAACAAGACTGACGGAATTTTCTAAAAATGTGATGACATACATAGCAGGCTTTGTCATAAAAGCATTGGAGGGACAAATTAAATGCGAACAATGCTTAACTTCACTGCACTCCAGCGAAAAAATGATAGATACTCTTCAATACATGAAAGATAAGGGTGGTTTGCGGTATCCATCGAAATCAGTTACGAAAATTTGCGAAATAGCCGAGGAAGTTTTCAAAAAAAATAAAATTACTAATAAAAAAAATCCATTGCATTACCTTATACAGGAATGTTTGAAAAAATGTATTGGACTCAAATTATTTCCCGATTATTCGGATCGACCTATTGCTGAAAACCATTACTCTCTTTTAATTAAAGCTATATGCAAAAAATATTTGAATGTACGTATTCATTATGCCACAAAATCTTTTTGTAATAAAGTTAACAACATACGAAATATGTACACTAAATTAATTTTATTTAAAGGACAATAAAAACTTTAAAACTTGGAATTTTGAGCAACTTGTTTCATTTGTTTTTATTCAAACACGCTGAATAAATTCTGTTCAGCTCCTTGGGGATCAGGAGTCCCCAACTTTTTCACTTTAAACCCACATCATATAAAATATTTAGGTTAAGGTCAGGTATAATAATACCAATGTCATCAATCCAATGGAGCGTCGCGTCGAATAAATTAATACGTCTGTTAAATTAATAAGTGCACCAGGTAGTGATAGGTTGCTACTCTATATCCTACGCGTAGGACACTGTAAAACCTCGTCCCTCTTTCAGGGCAATGTAAGTAAGCTGATAATCTTCAAAAAATATACTGATGCCAGCTTTCGTGTTTGTATAATTGTTTTTTTTTTTTTAATATTATACATAATACAGTCTTTATGCCCAAATTGTTTTGTATTTGAGTTTTTTTAAAGGATGTAATGCCAGAAAACATTAATTCATATACCTGATTCATATACCGGATTTAAAAAAAAAGTCGTGGGTTAAAATTTGGTAGGGACTAACAACACTGGTATCATAAGTACTATGTGTTTGTCCCTTTCGGGTGTACGCGCTTGGCTTATCCAGAGTATTCTTCATCCTAGAGAACGATGGTTAAACTAACCACAGAATAGTAGATGTCAAACGTCAGTTTGACATGACACATGACATTGACACATATTGAGTTTACACATCTTTTCGTCCAACATACCGCACAGGCTACGTATTGTTTAACCTTTGCAATCTGTTAGCCTAGTCGGTTGCCACTTAGCTACGTGCCCCTCTAACAATAAACATTAATAATTCTTATAATTTTATAACTATTTATGAAATATGCATCACCAAAATCGTTTCTCTAGCAAACACGATTATTCCTAATCCCAGTGAAGCAAATCTACCATTCAGTGAAGTTTAGATTCTGTCATCCTCCGGCGGTTAATGGTAAAATCAGGTTTTAGATCAAATAAAACCTGATTTTACCATTAACCTGCGACAGATAGATCACGACCGACAGCACACTACTACACTCCGTATCCACTGTACTGACTGTACCTGCCTCCATAGCTGGGCATCGTTAATCAAATAGTTAATCGCTAATCCGTTACTGAAAAAGTTAACTTCGTTTAAGGTTAAGGCGTTACTTTTTCGAAATTTTAATGCAAGTTAACGTTAATCGTTAATCCGTTAACACGTAATAAAAATTGCATCTTCTTACTGTTGGTTCTGGAAGTTAACAGGTTAGAAACAACAAAACCGTACCAAAAAATAGGCAAAAAATACGTTTATTCTATGAGAGTCCCCTGAAATATTGATTTTATTCTGTTTAAGGGTTCCGTAGTTCAAAGTCTCGGAACCCGTCATGTCATTTCGGTCCGTCAATCTGTCTGTCCGTCCGTCCTCGGGTTTCCTCCTAAACATGAAACTTTTCATGGCTATGTATATTTGAGCAACCAAGGTGGGGAAACCCCCAGCACAGCAGGTGATACTGAATACCCTGAATACCCTCTCGCTGGAAACCATGCTTCATTCAAGCCATGGTCTCCAGCGCGAGTAGGTGGATCGCGGCCGTGTCCTTCTGCGAGCAAATCGTGCTCGCGATGGAGGCGGCCGAGAGGGTAAGGAAGAGTACCCTCCCCGCTGAGTTCCAGAAGTGTGCGGCGAGGGCACCGCAGACTTATCTACGTCCAAGACCACGACCTCCACGATCGGGGCCTGAGGACGGTGGGATAGCCACCAGCCGTTCTTAGAGAAGCAGGCTAGAAGGGTTGCGTGCTGCAGGGCCTCGGCCACTCAGCACGCAACTAATTTCGCTCACCGACGCGGGATAAAACCCAACCAAACCCCAACGCAGAGGCCACATAGCTGACCAATGTCCACTGGGCGCCACTGGAAATTCCCTGCATGTTCACCAAAGGCGCTCGGCAACGGACATAACAGAAGCCGCGGTCTCGCGGAATTAAAAAAAAATAGCTGTATATTTACTACGCCGACAAAGTGCTAGAACAAAATTTGTTATTTTATTGTAGCTCCCCTACACGTAATTTAAATATCCGTTATTGAGAAATTTAACTTTACAGCACAGTTTTATGTTAAAACAGCCCCCCCCCCCCTCTATGCGCCCCTCTATCCCTCTATTCTATGCGTGGCCCGACATGCACTTGACCGTTTTTTAGTATTTGTTGTAATAGCGGCAACAGAAATACATCATCTGTCAAATTCAACTTTATAACTATCACGGTTCATGAGATACAGCCCTGGTGACAGACGGTCGGACGGACAGCGGAGTTTTTGTAATAGGGTTCCCGTTTTACCCTTTGGGTAGGTATAGAACCCTAAAAAGACGGGTATACTTCTTAGGGTGTATACAGGTTGAATTTTTCAAGTGGGCTTGGATGACCAAATCCGGAACTATAAGGAATAGCGAAAAATGCTCAAGGGAATCACGAGCCCGATTTTGATGAAACTTAAAACCTCATCATTAGAATTTTTAAAAACCTATAATCCTGTGTCTGTGTGCCTGTATATACCTACCTAGGTATGTTGACAATGTTTTTTCATTTATTTGTACGATAGACTAGTTGCGTTCTGGACGAAATACTGTAATTAGTCGAACTAATTATTTTTAGGCTTTTGCGGTATGTACTCATAGTTACGTAGCCTTCGGGACACGCGAATATTGCGACGTATGGTCGCAGTGTGACTGGACACAACGCGAACACGGAAGCTGGATTAACGATTAACGGACTTGGGGAAATTTAACGGAAGTTAACGAATCCGTTAACATATTTTTAAGTTAACTTAATAAAAGTTAATCCGTTACTCGAAATGTTAACCTCTTTAATTAACGATTAACGGATTAACGAGTTAATGCCTAGCTTTGCCTGCCTCTTACATCAATCCCACAAGGAAACGTCGCTGTCGCAGAGATATCTCCTCGTCAATATAACGAAATATTTTTTGTTAAGTAGGTACATTTTAAAAACAGTGTAAAACCAAATACCTACGTACGTATAATCATGCGTATGTATATTATCCTTGAGGAGATAGGCAGAGGAGCCTTGCTAAAGAGTTCGATCCAATAACATTTTATATCAAGTAGGTACCAATCATGTACCTAAAGTAATATTCGCAGTGATTACAAATTGAAACAGTGCGAAAGAAACAGAATCCGAGAGTATACACATCTATATTAAATTATTTGAAATACTATATCTTGGTACATTCTATCTATGGAGTTTCTTGGACGTCATCAAGGGCACGCAGGCGCCCTACGGTCGATTCAGCTACAGGTGCTAGCACCGACTAGGCGACTAGCCCGGCAGTCGAACCGTCACCGTTGTGCACGCCACTCCTTACAACTCTCATTACTCATTTGAGAAACCAAGCGTGATACAAATTATGACAGACTAATAAACCAATATTAACTTACAAAACATCCAAAATTCTTAGAATATTGTTATACGCCTGTTAAAATAGTGTTATAAAGTAATAAATTCAATAAACTTATTGCGTTTATAAATTCAACAGGCGTTAAAAATAATATCTTGCGCAAGTGTAACATTGTCTTTCTAGTTTGTAATTTACAGTTGTCTTTTCTACGCTATTGTTGATATATTCAAAGTGTTGTCTGTTCTCTTATTAACTTTTTAATAGAATAAATTAGTAACTATGTTGTGTTGTAAAATTGTTATTTCTATTGAACCTGACGCTCAATGAAGTCGCGTTGTGAATATTAGGTGTACCTAGTTAGGTAATTATTATATAGTGAGATAATGAAGAAAACTTGGTAATGGTAAGCAGAAATTTAAATTAATTCTAGAGTAATAAACTGTAGATATCTACCAACATTGAATGACCTTGATTTTACCAGTTGCTCCTTCATTTTGAGTTGAGATTCGTGTGTGTGACGCAGATTCGACCGCCAAACCTTCATAGCTATGTTGTAGTCCGGGTTTGAACCTAGGTATATGGAAACGTAAATAAATAGGTAGAGATTGTACGAGTATATACCCTAGTGCTTCAAGGTACATACCTAAGTACCTACCTAACTTTGTCAAAAAAGGTAGACAAAGAAAACAGGCGAGTTTTAATTCTTGACATCTTGAAATATTTTTCTTTCGAATATGTCGCATGCATTTCGCACCAACTGCCTCAGGATTTCACAGATGGAGAAATGATGAGTTGCCGTTTAGTCGGTTCAAGTTCGTATATGATATGATTATGTTCGTATATAGTAACAGTATATGATTGATTTTATTATCGAAATGTATTCGTATGTAGGTATATCAGGGTCTAGTTCATAATATCTGTTACGAAAACGCTGTATCGAAAACGTTCCATCGACGGGCTGATGTATCGACAGTACCCAAATCGATGGTACGCTACATCGACAGTACACCAAATCGATGGTACGCTACATCGACAGTACACCAAATTGATAGTACGCTATATCGACAGTACACCAAATCGATAGTACGCTGCATCGACTACCCGATCTGAGCCAGATTTAAATACAAAACAGGATTTTTAAATTTTTTTTGAGAGTACGTTTGGCGTAGAGTACGGCAACATGGTTTACAGAAACAATATTTTGAAAAATTTAATACGAGTTTTGCTCTTAAAATACGCCACTTAATTGCTTTGGCATACTTGCCGCCAGGCGAAATTCCAAATGCGTTTGATTTGCTAAAAGATAAAGTTCTTCCTAAGGACAGCAGCACTGAAAATATTACACAGTGATTTGAGACAACATACGTAGGTCACACTATAAGTTTTGCGTAACTTACGTACGCGCGTACGGTCGTACTTTTTCGGAAGCTAAAAATGACTTTGTTTTGTTGGCCGTGTGTGAAGAAGCGTTGTCATGATATGGGAGAAAGCGGCTTTTGGGTCGTCTTTCGCGAACTTTTTCTAACACCCTGGGTAAACAAATGGTAGAATACCACTCGGCATTAACACTCTTTTGATCTTCTAGTGGAATTGTACAGATGGGACCCGTAGTTGAGAAAAAAAACGCGATCATTTTTTTACCAACGTTTCTCGCCTGCCTCACTTTTGTTGGCTTGTTCTCATTTTCAAACACCCATTCACAAGATTGCTGTTTTTTTCAGGTTCAAAACAATAAATCCACGTTTCGTCTCCTGTGACAATGTCATAAACAGCATTAGAATGTCCGTGGTCGTACTTCAGTAGCATCTGTGAGCACCATTCACGCGAGCCCGCTTCTGCTCCGCTTTCAGCTCATGAGGGATCCAACGACAACAAAGTTTCCGAACTTTCAATACATCGTGTAATTTTTTCTGGATTTGACTCATACCAATCCCCAATAGTCCTCGAATTGTCTCATAGGTAATCCGCGGGTTTTCTTCAATTAACCGCTTAACAGTAGCCACATTATTTTCGTTGACGGCAGTTGAAGGCCGCCCTTCACGAAATTCGTCATGTAAAGAAACTCGACCTCTCTCAAATTCAGGAAACCATCGCCTCACGGTGCTCAAACAAGGGGCTTCTCTCCCAAAAGCATTTTGAAGACGAGCGGAACAGTCTTGCGAAGAGAGAGAACTTTTAAAATCATAAAAATCATCGCTCTAAAATCTTTTCGACTTAATTCCATTTTCGTTGCATACGTAGAACTTTGATGTGTGATTAAAAACAATTGACAAATGATTTCCCGCCAATTGCTTTTTTAAAGAATTGAAAACCGTTGCCTTGCGATGAAAAGGCGACAAAATCTTACGTGCCAATCGAGTGGGAGTCCGAGACGCCCAGGACTTTAATTGGCTGTGCCACAGCAGCCAATTAAAGTCCTGGGCGTTTCGGACTATCTACTTCTCAAAAATAAAAATAAAACAATTTTGCTGTCTCTTAGTACCAGCTAATCTCTAAAATGGCTGGACCGATTTTAGCGGGACTAATACTGGCAGATAGCTGATGTTATAAGGAGTAAATTAGTCAGGCCGCACACCAGCACCACATGCTACACGCATCATACACTTACGGCGCCACAATCATTGCGCTACGATTCAGCTTGCTAAAAATGTATTGTAGGTATGGTATTTTTAGCAGGCTGCGTACGGCAACACGATGTGTGCATTTCAATCAAGCGCGGCGACTGGTGTGTTAATTCGCAACTCGGACTCGGACTGACAGCATGCTATATAGGTACATAACTAGGTATGCAATGCATGCTGCTGTTGCATAAAACTTAGCGAAGTGTTAAATTTTCGAACCACAACGATTTTTTTTTATGTTCAAACTTTTTTTTACTGCAAAACTATGAAAATCAATTTTTCGTTGATTATTCCTCGATGGTATGTCCGATTTAATTTTTTTTGTTCTAAACCACATTCACGCCACACTTTATCACTGTGGTAGGTAAGTTTGAAGGAGATCGGTTCAGGCGTTTAGGAGGAGTATCCGGACAAACGAAATACATGAATCGTCTAAGATTGAGCTTCGCTCGCTTCGCTATACATCGGGTTTATGCATTTAATACAATACGGTGCACATTTGCACAATGAACTTTCCTTCATACTTTTCAGGCTTAGGACTGTCTATAATGGATTCATTTATTAACTAATATAAAATAAAATATGATAGTATGTAAAGAAATTATAGGCGTATTTAAAAATTCATTGCTTGTATATACAGAAATCAAAATACTGTTTATTACGAGAGCCGTCCGAGTCCGAGAATTCAGCGTACGCGGTGCGTAAAACAATAAAACGCCATTTGACCGATAACAATCGCGAGCATGCGACGACAGGAGTGAGTGGCGCGATCCCGTCGTTCCCAGATGCTAAATGCTAATTTGCTAAAATACAACAACAATGCTAAATGAAATTCGCACGCGATTGGCTGGCGTCGCGCGGCACCTGTGGCGGCCCATCATACGATATCGCAGATAGCATTTAGCAATATTAGAAAACCATAATAGCATTTGCTAAATGCTATTTATAAATTATAAATAGCACGATGCTTTATAATGCTATATGTTATATTAACCACCACTAATTGTAGGTATATGCGCAAATCGGAAGCACAGTTGTAGCGTGGCACCGATTTGAGAATGTCGACATCATCGTCTGACGACGACCATTTGTGTTTTACATAACTTTATAAAAAGCATGATAATATAATTGTAACTCCAACCGATGACGGAAATATACCTAACGCCACTCCTTATAATGTAAATCATGGGAGACCGAATAACGATGCTATAGAATGTCGAGAATATTTGTGTAATTACTTCATAAAACCATACGGACTGGTTTCATGGCAAAATATTTACACAGTAAAGCACGATAATGTATAAAGGCAGGTAGGTACTTACTTCTTTCATTGAATTGTTCGCCAATCTTATTCCAAATAATTTCTGTAATCCGTCTGTTGCTATAATCAGTAAGTGTATGGTTGTATAATATAGGGTTTTTTCAACCGCTGCAATAAACTCAACGTAAAATTCTATGCTGTCTTTCATTTTTGCAAACCAACGCTAGACAAAAAACGAACGTGTTCGAATTAGAATTCGTGTAGCGCGGCCACCGTCTCGCCACAAAGTGCGCCCGCTAGGCCGCTACAAATGTGTCATTGGTGACATTGGTGTGCGTGCTCGCATACAGATATACGGGGGCGTTAAACGTAGCGCGTTTTAAATGTGGCGCCACAATTATCGAGATACAAGTGTATGCCTGGTGTGCGGCCTGACTTAGGCTACTTTTATCCCGGGAATGTATTACCGTGGGCATTGAGAACTTAAAAACGGTTTCACGCAGGCTGCGTACCGCCGCAGCGCGTAGTCACCTAGTTCTAGAACTAGGCTATTAAATTAGCTAGTTATATCTAAAGTTGTTTATTTGTTTCCATACAGAAATCTGTAGGAATGCTGAGCCCAAAGATGCAGCGGGCTGTCCGAGTCAACGACGGACAACTACTGGCTCTCTCCGAGAGGGCTCAATTTGACCATGTACAAGTAAGTTATTTTTATAAGTACTATTATAGTACTGTATCTTGCGTGGTGCTTCGCGCCGCACCACGCCATAAGTTTTGGCCTATAACTTTTGACCCCTTAGGGCTAGGTCAAATTTTCGATTTTTTGGCTTGCCTCCAGATCAAGGGCTATCCATAGAGGGGTCAACCATCATTGGAGCATAAGCAGTTCTCGAGAGCTAAGGGGGGTACATTCCCCATTTCTATATATTTATTAACCTTCAACTGAGGTAAATATATTATAAAACTAGCTGTTGCCTGCAGCTCCGCCTGCGTGTTACTTTAGATCGACATAACTTTTTTATTTATGAACGGATTGAAATAAAACAAACCTTAAATGTTAAGTTGAATAAACCACAACGCATTACTGAAAACCGCATTCGAATCGGTTAAGCTGTTTCTGTGATTAGCGTGTTCAAACACACAGACAAAAATTCTAAAAACCATTGTTTTGGGTTCTATTGAGTTCATAAAGCCCCCCTACAACAGTTTCTCTATTATATCTTCGATGTACAGACATCGACCACTTACAATTTTATTATATGTATTGATATGCCAAATAGGCTGGACTCGGACCAGCTTATTTTTATAGGTATTATAAAAAGATCTCCGACAGACCGACCGAGATCCGACACTTTCCTTTCCAAGTGTGAGTGAGTGCTCATGATAATGGCGGACTAGCAATCCAAGTAGAGTCTCTGTCAGTCAGGGCCACTCTTATCCAATCGCGAGTAATTACAATCCTTCCATAATTATACGAGTGTGATTATAACCCAACGGTGACGTAATATACAACACGCAAAGCGACAGGCGCCACGCTGTGGGTCCGGTGGTGACAATTTCTATTTGACAATAGGTTCTAGGCGCTAAGCAAGCCACCTGCCTGTGGAGCCTTGAGTTTGTCAGAACTGACAGTGGATTGTATTGTTCCAGTCCGGTTATCTTCACAAGAGGAGTTCTGACAATACGAAATGGCAGCTACGATGGTTCATTCTGTACCAGGTACGTATCATGTGTATAAACCATTTTCTTTCGTATTGCCAACTGTGGGACAGTTATATTATGATGTCGCGTGTTTATTGACACTTCTTTCATTATTCTTCTATCCTACTAAATATTATAATTTTTATGGTTCTGTACGCAGGTAAAATAGGTAAAACAGGACCCTGTTACTAAGACTTCGCTGTCCGTCCGTCACCAGGCTGTAGGTATCTCATGAACCGTCACAAAATACGAGGCCTCCCATACAACAGACATGATTTTTTTGGCGGTCAGTGGTCACTAAATACCTTGGAGGGAGGACTCTCAAAATTTTCATACATAATGGTACGGAACCCTTCTTGCGTGAGTCCAACTCGCACTTGACCGCACTTTTTATGCTCTTTATAGGTTATGTGAAAATACGGCGGAACTTAACCTTTACATCGTTACATTGGGTATACCGTATACAGTATTGGGTTGTGCCTGTGAACATATATTTCATTCTTGATGAAATATTTATTTGTTTTCCTCTTAGATCAAAAATACCTACATTAGGTACCGATCAGTGAGTTAAAAACGGCACCATTTCACCTCGGTCATTGCACACCTGCGCGCTTCAACCGCGCGCCGTACTAAGTTCCTATTCCGCTTGCTGACTCTCGAGGGATGCGACAACGGCGCTGTACATTGATGCGCCTGTATTGATTATTACGAATTCTTTCTATGTCAACCATCAATGTACAATCTTGTTTATTTTATAGATAGTATTTGTAATAATACACTTTCCGCGTTCCGCGTTGGAAGTACCTATACGACGACAGCGGTTACGCGTTGGTCTATGGTACTGAATCCAATATCCATAGTATTTTTGATCTAAGGTTTTCCTTATATTTATGTGTTTACCTATGGTATGTAATCATATAAGTCAATGTATGTAATATGTATATCTATTGCAATTTAACGCAACTTGTATTTATGTATGCTAAGTAAGAACTTAGTACATTTTCCCAAGAAACTGTTTTATTTATATTTCTTATTTCTTCACCAATGCCTACCCCTTCTTTCTTAAATTCTATTCCTTCTACTTTGTCCATCCAAAGGTTGCCTGTAAGAAATCACTTTTTAGTGTTAGGGCGCCATTTGTACATATTAAAACCTGTTTATGTTTGTTATGCATTTTATATTTGTGTACAATAAAGTATTATTGTTTTGTTTTGTAAATAAAGAAATAAATAATTTATAAACTCGATAAGTGTACTTCAAATACCTATTTGTTTCATTTCTGTATTTTTAATTAAATTTTTCCTCCTTTCTGTTTTTCTTTTATATTTTATTAAACACATCTAAAGGTTTTTGGCGACTATTAACATAATACCCTGTCCTGTTAAAAGGACAGGCATTATTGTGTGATGGAATGGCTAACGGGATAACATACTGAGTCACTGACTCTGAGTAAGTTGATGCGACGATGTTTGCCCCGCTAGGCTGCCTGGTTGGTACAATTGAATAAATGTATTTCTTCTGCCTATGTGTGTATCTTAATGTGTCTAGTAAAGTTTATTTTCTTGTCATCACCAAAAAAATAATCAAGGAGGAATTTAATCATCCAAATGGACCAATCATACAAACTAGTGGTTCTGTGAACCGTAGACTTCGAGAGCGGCTTTGTTTAGAAAATTTCTTCTTCAATTTTCTTTATTACTCTTTCATTTGTCATCCAATCCAAAAAATATCATTCAAATTTCAAATGTTATTCATTGTAAGCAAGGAGTGTGTGTGTAAAGTTTCATTCAAATCGGTTGATAAATACGGCCTCAAACATGATCTGACAGAACCCGTAGATGGGTACAGTACAGACGAACGAAATTCTCCCCAGTCTGCAAGTTGAAACGAAGCCTTCGGTCGCTTCGCACCCTCAGTCAACAATAGTCATTCTCTAAAGTCGCGTACAAACCGACTTGCATGAATAAACTAGTATCTACATTACTCAGACTCAGCACACCAACCACTTTATCCTTATAAACCAATGGTCCCCTGTGTCCCTAAACAAACCGTTCCGAGGGTTGGATGACTTGTCAAAACAAATACACTTATAGTCTATGGGCAGCACAATACGACCTTTTCCTATCAACAATGGTTGATCGTTATATTCAATAGCATAGTCCTTGTCTATGGCCCTTCTAAATCCAGCACTCAATTATACTCTTGTCCTTTTAAAAACACAGGATTTATGTTGATAGTTCGCCAAAAACTTCTAGATGTATCGAAGCAATGCGTAAAAGACCAACGTCGTGCTTTGCGAATTGTGCATCCTCTGGTACTGACGTATCATCTGTTGTTAACTTATATTCAGGATGTTGAATCAGCCATAAATTCTACTCTTCGTAGTGGAATCCTTAGGTGTTAAGAATCATGTTGCCATATTGTATAAAAAACAGACCACAACTGCAACAATGGGCTGCTTAAGCACAAATCGGTCTTTCTTTTATAGCAATTCCCGTGCTACCTCGAAACCACAGTGTGACTTCATATAAATCAAGCCTACGGCATATGGGTACTTTCCTGGATCGGCAATTTCCCGTTGTACCGTATGCACCTTTGACCTGCAACATCAATCATACACATAAGGGTTATATCAACCTGAAGGGCTGATATAAGCTGATCGCTCAGAACGCCTTTAGATATGTTTCGGCCGCGAAACAAGAAAAAAAATCATCCAAAAAAAAAACATTACCAAATAAAATACTTTTGTTTGGACATCATTAGCTAACTACCAGCTGATGGGGGTGTCTTCGGGTAGATATAACCCTTACGTAACATCCTGTATAAAGTGGAATATCTCACAAACGCAAAAGTACTTAAATCAAAAAATCGTCCTACCCAAAAAAAATATTTTTATAATTTTCTTCTAGCACTTTGTTAACGTAGTAAAACACATATCCATACCTTTGTCGTTCCTCACCGTTTGGAAGGAAAGTCGAGGACAGACGGACATGACGAAACAAAATGATGAAAAGTTCTAAGAAACTATAAGGGTCCCGAAACTTGAACCACGGAACCCTAATAATGGAACAGTAGGTGCCTACCTAAATAATTGTGTCTGCCAAATACTTAGGTACACACTACTACCATATTCTGTGCTACTAGGTACCCTAATGTATTTAAATATCATTTATCTACACATTCTACTCTACATCTATACATACCTATGTATAGATGTAGTGTAGAATGTGTACAGTATGTGAGAAACCTTTCTAAAATACCTTTTTGGTCAACTAGCGTGACTCACTTCCTATCATGTTGGGCCAAGTATCTTAAATTGGTGAAATGTGCCTCTCCTTACCTGTGCAGGAAAGAAGGCGTGGTTATATAATTATGATTGTACATGAAATACAAATTGTACGAGAGATAGGTCAGTAGGTCAGTGAGTGTAATTCTGTAAATATCTAATTGATATTTGCAACCCACGCTAATGATTACACGGTTCATTGGGAATTTTAAGTACCTACCTTTATAGGTAGGTATATAATATAATAGCCAACCGTCCTCGCTTCGGTTATATACAGAATCCTACACCTCTTAATAATTTTAACTATAAACCTTCCTCCTGCAGTTGTAACCAATTGTTAACTGTTGATAGGTACACAAGAAAGAAAATTAACACTAGAAGAAAATACTATTTACACTTACTTAAAACTATACTATACTAGTATAGTATTCTTATATCTGT
Source organism: Nudaria mundana (assembly GCA_963556515.1). Classification (NCBI taxonomy): domain Eukaryota; kingdom Metazoa; phylum Arthropoda; class Insecta; order Lepidoptera; family Erebidae; genus Nudaria; species Nudaria mundana. Next base: position 2,026,016 of record OY748300.1, read on the forward strand.
GACTATACACACTAAAATCTACATACAGGCGTCAAAGAACTCCTTCGCATCGACACCGACTGGCAGTGTTCCCAAAAGGCTGGCACGTTCCACGTTGTATGGCAATGCTTATTCTTTGACCTAAAAACTGACCATTGTGGTCTTGAGAAGAGTCGATCATAAGTTTCGAGATGTTTTTAAAAAGATCCCAAGGTCCCAGCGTCTGTACACCAAAAGGCTCCAATATGTAGTCTCCTGCAAAATTTGAGTATTTGCACCGTTTGAGGCTTTCCGCTGATGCATCAGCAGCACCGCCACCACTAGGAAGGTGAGAAGGTGCCAGAGTGTCAACGCAAGTTGCGTCCCACACTAAAGGGCTTCGACTTTCTAACGACATTCCATCAGGTCTCTTTCCATCGCCAAGTGCCAGCCCATTTGGTTCACGAACTGCTGGGATACCGGCGCGGCGGCGGTGGAAAGAGTCGGGCTCTTCTCTTAAGAAGGATTATGTCATTAATGTTAGCGTGTCAAGAAATACGACCTGCGCTTCTACTGCATGAAAGACCGTGATGTCCAAGGTTATCGACTACTTCTCCACAGTAGCAACGATGCGGAGAAACACATGGCGCACCCAAACGAAGACAGGTGGCAAGGCGGAAAGGGGTATCGTCCAAGATAGTACCTGCTACCTATTTCGGGTGCAAAGGGGCTCTACCAACATCTTTAGGGCCCCAGCGACCTCACCTGCTAGTGGCGCACCTGCTAATCAACGGACGAGGTTCGTTAATTTACGGTACCCATGGAGTGGCAGCGGCCCCTACGTGGGTACCAGGTGGTACAACAGTGTTGGTCCGGGGGGGTACCACCGTGCAACTGTGCTAAAGCCCCCCAAGTAACCCGGCCAGCCTGGGTTGCGTTAGCGGTTCAGCAGCTGCACCGCCGGGCCCGGGGCGATGTAAGGTGCAGCAGGCATGGGACCAGTGGGGGTGAAGCGAAGTCTAGTGTGGGTGGTGTGGGACGATTCGCCGATCAGGGAGACCCTAAGCGACGGCATTGCCGCGGTCGCCCGCAACACAGTCATGGGGCCCGCCTGGGACCAACCACCCCAGGAGGCTGCCTCACCTGTTGCGCATAATCCTGATGTGGGATCGCCGCTCCGGGTGGTAACCGGTGTGGGGTAGCGGCGGCCTTGCATCAGGGGGGTTTGGGAGCCCTTCCGTCCGGAGCGGGTCGGCTCCGTCTAAACCACACGGTTCTAGACGAAGCTAGCGTTATTCGCGTTTTATGGACATTCAAAATTTTTTTTAAGTAACGCTTTTTTTGCTTGGAAACGATTAACAATACCTATTTTATGCTTTATTTAATTAACTTTCAGGTTTAAAATCGTAAACAGCACTCTGCATTTTTTTTGCATAAAATTTGTATGGAGTTAATATATTAATAAATGATGATAACTCCGTTATCGCACAATTGCGCCTAATATCCTCTTAGGTTATTAATATATCAATTATTTTGGCTTTTTTGACATACTCCATGCTAAGGTCAAACGTGCGCTTTTTTTTCAAAAAATCTTTGAAAAATTAAATTTTTTTTTTGTTTATTTTCTTTTTTAACTAACAATATCAAGCTTAACATGGATGTATATAAACAACAAATTTACGAAAATCAATTAGTTGCTATATAAGAAAATTATATTCATTAATGGCTTAAAATCTTTATTCTTTATCAGTTAATAGAAACATTTACACATAGCCACTTAAATTTAATGAACAACTAAGCAGTACAAATGGTGAGCTTACAAAGTCATTAGATATCTAACATCTCTCAATATCTCCAATTACACTAAACAATTCAAATTCACCATCAGAATCTTTATTTTGCAAGAATGTATATAACAAGGTCAGAAATAATATTATCTACTGGCTTTTTAACTAACTACTTTTTGACTATTAGATAATTTGGTTTAAAATTAGTTGTAATTTATTTATTTTTATTTATTTATTTAATGACCTTCAACAAAAGAAGTTCACAGACCGAGTCACAATGTTTCATGTTGATAATTTGCTAAGGCAAGTGAACTCTTCCAATTATAGAAGGCCACAGCGTGCATTTTTTTTTAAATATATATATTCTTTTATTTAAAAATCCGATTGTACATGTAATTGGTAGATAATATTTGTCAAATATAAACATTTGAAACATCTTACGACACATTTTGCGGTTAGCAGTACTAGAAATACCCCAAAAACGAAATTTGACTAAAGTTGTGTAATAGAAATAATCTTAAAAATATATCTAATTTCATTGGCTTCAACAGTATTATGAAAAAAAAAATATTATGTACAAATAAAATTATATGATAAAATTAATTAAACGATGAATATATTAATTAAAAATATTGCCTATTCTGAATCACTATCTTCAGAGTCGAACGCAAGAGTCAAAACAACTGATTTACTAACTACCCTCTTAATGTTAATTATGTGTCCGAACAAATAATTTACTAAGTACCCTCTTAATGTTAACTATGTGCCCGAACAACTAATTTACTAATTACCCTCTTAATAAATTATCCATTATTGTTGTTTTGTTTACACGTTTTTTAAATTTGTTATGAGTAAGTATTAGGTGAGTATGTGAATATTAAATGTGATATATATGGGTGAGCATTTGTATTTGGGTGGTAAAACGAAAATAAACAAAAAAAAATTGTAATTTTTATTGAGACGTTGTAATTTTTGTACGGCTTAGTTGTTCATTAAATTTAAGTGGCTATGTGAATATTTCTATTAACTGATAAAGAATAAAGATTTTATCACATGGACATCAATGGCCATCACATTGAATAGCTGGGGTCCCTCAGGACTGATCGTGCGGGTAGAGCCGCCCACGCGTTCGCTCTCTCCCACGGTCTGACCCAGATGGTATGCGGGATCACCCGGATACCAGACAGGTCAGATCACGCGCCCGCTCTGCTGGATCTACTGCTGACGAGTCGCCCAGCCCAGTACAGTGTTTCGGTAGAAGCCCCATTGGGTAATTCCGACCACTGTGTGGTTCATGCTGGCATGAAGGTGTCACCTCCTGCACGTGCTGTACAAATGGCACGATGTCTATGGCACTACTCGTCAGCGGATTGGGACGGTCTACGCGATTATTATGGCTCCGTCCCCTGGAGCCAGCGCTGCTTTGTAGAAAAGGCTCCTTCGGATAGCGCTTCTGCGATTGCTGGCAAGATCAGTTTAGGGATGGAATATTTCATCCCTTTCACTGATGTCGCCAGAATCCGCAGAGCCCGTCCGTGGTTCGGGCGAGATTGTGCCAAAGCTGTTCGACAAAAACAGTCGGCATATCGCGCCTGGATCAGGGCCCAGTCTGTGCGCGACCCAAACGTGGGCCACCTCAAAGCGGCGTACAACGGGCCACAAAATCTAGCAAGAGGGCCTTTAAGAGAGCGGATGCCCAGCGCGTCGCGCGGCTTGGTCAGGAGCTCACTTCGCATCCCACGGGCAGCCGTGGATACTGGCAACTGGCCAAAGCCCTGCAATCTAACTTTTGTCAGCCCTCGCTGCCACCGCTGCCTTACCCAGATGGAACACTGGCTCACAAAGCCCAAGAGAAAGCGGATATGCTCGCAGACCTCTTTGCGGCTAATTCCCGGGTCGACGACCGTGGCCTGCAGCCATCGCCATCACCAACTGTGACCACACTATGCCTGACATTGTACGCATTGCCTAATGCGATGTACGGGCAGTGCTGCGATCACTCGACACGCGGAAAGCCAGTGGCCCTGACGGCATTCCGGCGGTGGTACTACGGAAATGCGCAGCTGAGTTGTCTCCTGTACTAACTCGTCTGTACCGCCTGTCTTACTCCACAGGAATCGTGCCGGAGGTTTGGAAGGAAGCGAACGTACAACCGATCCCCAAGAAAGGGGATCGGTCCGATCCAGGCAACTATCGACCCATAGCTGTCACCTCAGTCATCCGCAAGGTGTTTGAGCTGATCATCCACAAGCAGCTCATGCGATACCTCGATGATCACTCGCTAATAAATGATCGGCAATACGGCTTCAGGCCAAAACGATCAACGGGTGATCTTCTGGCATTCGTAACGCATGTCTGGGGTGAGGCTATGGAAAGGCACGGCGAGTCTTTGGCGATTAGCCTGGACATCGCCAAAGCCTTCGATAGAGTCTGACATGCTTCGCTCCTTTCCAAGCTTCCTATGGTCTACCTCCTCAACTGTGCAGCTGGTTGGCCAGCTTTCTGATCGAACGCTGAATGCGGGTCCTCTGCGATGGCCAGGCTTCTCGCTTTTTGCAAGTGAATGCCGGGGTGCCGCAGGGGTCCGTGCTGTCACCAACTCTCTTCCTTCTGCATATCAATGGTATGCTATCCCTCGGGAACATTCATTGTTATGCAGATGACAGCACATTGCACGGGAGCTACTGGGCCCAAAGGGGTCGCGGGCGGGACGTTCGGAGATTGAAGAGGATAGACAACAACTCGTGGCTGATCTCGACAGGAACCTCGACTGTATCACTCAATGGGGTACCGAGAACCTGGTCGAGTTCAATGCCCGCAAAACACAGGCGTGTGCATTTACAGCGAAGAAATCCCATTTCCTTCCCCTACCCTCTCTTCAGAATGCATTATTATTAATGAAGGACAACCTTGACATCCTTGGCATAGACGTTCGTCGAGAGCTCAATGATAAAAACTACTTCGAAAGATGTATAGGGCTAGCTTCGCGGAAACTAGGAATACTGAATAAAGTAAAGCGATTCTTTACATCGCACCAGAGGTGTCTGCTGTACAAGACGCAGATTAGACCCTGCGTTGAATACTGATCTCACCTCTGGGACGGCTCCGCGAAGTATTTGCTGGACGCTCTCGACGCTATGCAGCGACGGGCTATCCGTATTATAGATTGTCCGGAGGTAACGGGAAGCATTGAGCCGCTAGCTCGGCGTCGAACAATAGCTTCCTTGGCCGCATTCTACTGTATTTACCACGGCGAGTGTTCTGAAGAGCTCTTCAATCTGATCCCACCCTCTTCCTTCCGATCCCGGACAACGCGTGCCGGGCAGAGATGCCACTCCCACACAGTGGATAGCATGTTCGCAAGAACCGAACGCTTTAAACGTTCGATTCTCTGCCGAGCGATAGTGGCCTGGAACGCCCTGCCTGTGCACGTATTTCCTCCCACATATAATCCTGGGTTCTTTAAGCGGAGCGTGAAGAGACACATCAGTAGGTCGTCAAGTTGAGGGCCACTCTCTATAGTATTGTGTACTGTGAGAGTGGCCGACAATCGCTAGACGTCGTCACGACTTACCACCAGGCGGGCGGCGTCAATTTGGCGAACCCAATATAAAAAAAGGAAGTGCTTTGATCCACAATCCTGACCCCCACTCTCCCACAGCCAGCAAACGCGTGCGCTCTGAAATATTAGAAGAAGTTTTAATGAAGCCGCCTCTGAGAGAACGGTTGAGACGGCAGATCAGTGAAGGGGCCAGTCGCCTTCGAGTCATTTATGGCATTGGTCTTATACATCAGTATGTTCTCCATATTTTCAAGAAATGTTCAAAATGAACCCCACTCAGCAGCCTATAGTATTTTTAAAAGATGTTAGTCATTCAGCGTTAAGGGACTTATTACAGTTAATGTACCAAGGTGAAGTTAATGTTAAGCACGAAGAATTAGCGTCATTTATTAGTACAGCGGAACAACTTCAAGTGAAAGGTTTAACCGGAAATCAAAATGAAGAAAGTTCAACGCTATCGAAACCAAAGCCGACCTCTAGGCCAGGCCCGAGGTCGTCAGAGCAACGGCAATCTGTTATGATGAAGTTAGAGACTGATATAGATTCTAAGCCCTCCTCAACTCCAATAGCAATTAAGAGACCAAATAGGCCATCAATAGCATCAAATAATTCTTCGTCATCACAAAGTGGACCAGCGAAACGGAAATGTGTCGACCCATTAGAAGCGGGACCTTCAGGATCTGCTAAAGACGAATTTGTAACTATTCCGGACGAAGATGAGAATAACGCAGTTGCACCTAAAATGGAACCAGAATTTGTCAATGAAAGTATGTGGGATGATGTTGATGATGGCGCTAATAATGAAGAAACTAATTTCGGTGAAGATGATTCTAACATGGACATGACTGCGTTTGATGGCTCTGCAACTGGTGATGGCAATTTTACTGGAAGTGGCGAAGGAGGTGCTGTAGGAGATGCACAAGTGCTTCTCGTAAAAGGACGTAATGGGAAAGACTTGTTAATGTTGAATGGGTACACTTACTACCAGCATAGAATTCTAAGGGACGGGTTTCGTTGGAGTTGTACCCAAATGGGTTCCAGATCCTGTCGCGGTTTCCTCCACGTTACAACCCAGAAGCTGGTTGTCAGAGCGTTTACGGAACACACGCATCCGCCATCGACATTTTTAATGAGGAATACCAAAAAACAAATGAGGACTCGAAATTCTGCAGCCAACGAAGTAAAAGAAAAAGGTGCTTTAGCACTGAAATAGCAAAAATCCTTGCGCGCCTTTTGAAATGGAATTTAAATATACCTAAACTACTTTTAGTGGCAAACCACACTTTAAGCCGTAATATGTCAAAATATATATCATAATTTAGGTTAAATAATTTTTTTGTGTACGCAAAATAAAATATGATGTCAGCTCACATAGACGGGTAGCACGCCATTAATATTACTTATAGTTTTAACATGCAACCCGAGGGGCTCGTGGTCTAGTGGTAACCGACAATGTTAACACATTGCAAAGGTTAAGCAACATCGACTCAGGCCGTTCTTAGGATGGGTGACCATTTCTTAAGACATGGAGACCCCTCCGTGCTTCGGAGAGCACGTTAAGCCGTCGGTCCCGGTTGTCATACTAACATCTATGGCAGTCGTTAGGGGTGGTTGGAGCCCTAAATCAAAAATCCGACCGGTCTAACTACAGAAATTCGATATCGGCCATGGGTTGTGGAGGTCAGATGGCAGTCGCTTCACGGAAAATATCGAAGTTCAGCCGAATCGCAGTTAGACTGGAAAGCCGACCCCAACTGAGTTGGGAAAAGGCTCGGTGAATGATGGTCTTATACAACACCTCAGAATCAACCAGTGTGTTAGTTAAAATCTCCCTGGTTAAGTCTTCAGTGCTGTAAACCGATGACGAACCGCTCCTTTTATTTCATTCTTCTATTCTCCTTATTTGTTTGCTTGTTTGAAGCGAATTGGCTTCTTAACTACTAAACCGATTATAAAAATTCTTTTACTGATAGGTAGCTACATTATCCTCCAGTAACAGGCTACTTTTTATCCCGGTAAAGTGTTCCAACAAAATATTTGTTTGTCCAGAACATCCTATTTTACTACGAGTCGGAGAACAACACTCGTCCAACCGGAGTCCTCATGCTCGAGGGCTCGTACTGCGAACGGCTCAGCAAAGCGCCCCTGGAGAGGAATGCATCTGTAAGTATAAAATACTTTTTTTTTAAATTCCGCGGCCCAACGCCGCGGCGGCTTCCACGTCCGTTGCCGGGCGTCTCTGCTTCAGAAGGTTTTTCCAGTGGCGCCCGGCGTAGTGGCGTAGCGTGGTCGCGCCCATAGTAAAATAGTGACGTGAAGTGTCAATTTAATATCGAAATAAATGTAATCAAAATCGCCTCGCGTAGTCGATCCTTTATCTGACTATGGTATTTTGTAAATGCTAGTGACTCGTAGGTATTACATACAGTCAGTATACGTAGGTCACAGTATAAGTTTTGCGTAACTTAAAAAAACAACATGTTAAAACCAAAATATTATGTTTATTGCTTTTCAAAATACTCTCCTTTACATTTTAAACATGTTTTCATGCGATCGAACCATTTTTTAAAACAGGAGGACTACAGATCTGAAGGTATGATTTCTACGTGCTGATTGAACGCTATCACTGACTCTTCGGAGTTGGTAAAAGTGAAACCTCTCATCAAATCTTTGATTTTGGGGAAAATCCAGAAATCACAGGGTGCTAGGTCGGGGCTATGCGCAGGATGGGTGACGACTTGTACTTTTTCGGAAGCTAAAAATGACTTTGTTTTTTTGGCCGTGTGTGAAGAAGCATTGTCATGATGTAGGAGAACGCGGCTTTTGGGTCGTCTTTCGCGAACTTTTTCTAACATCCTGGGTAAACAAATGGTACAATACCACTCGGTATTAACACTCTTTTGATCTTCAAGTGGAATTGTACAGATGGGACCCGTCGCTGAGAAAAAAAACGCGGTCTTTTTTACCAACGTTTCTCACCTGCCTCACTTTTGTTGGCTTGTTCTCATTTTCAAACACCCATTCACAAGATTGCGGTTTTTTTTGGGTTCAAAACAATAAATCCACGTTTCGTCTCCTGTGACAATGTCATAAACAGTATTAGAATGTCCGTGGTCGTACTTCAGTAGCATCTGTGAGCACTATTCCACGCGAGCCCGCTTCTGCTCCGCTGTCAGTTCATGAGGGATCCAACGACAACAAAGTTTCCGAACTTTCAATTCTTCGTGTAAAATTTTCTGGATTTGACTCATACCAATCCCCAATAGTCCTCGAATTGTCTCATAGGTAATCCGCGGGTTTTCTTCAATTAACCGCTTAACAATAGCCACATTATTTTTGTTGACGGCAGTTGAAGGCCGCCCTTCACGAAATTCGTCATGTAAAGAAACTCGACCTCTCTCAAATTCAGCAAACTATCGCCTCACGGTGCTCAAATAAGGTGTTTCTCTCCCAAAAGCATTTTGAAGACGAGCGGCACAGTCTTGCGGAGAGAGAGAACATTTAAAATCATAAAAAATCATCGCTCTAAAATCTGAGTCCTCCTATTAAATTTTACCGTTTTCGCTGATTTTACAGACGTGTTTTTACACTGAAAATACTGTATTTTTATAAGTTTTAATGCACAACATGAAATATCATTTCAATAATGATCTAATAAGTGAGCTACTTTCTTATTTTTGTCATTAAATTTTGATTAATCGACCTAAAACAATCGGTAGTTTTTCGTATCTTTTGCTGGAAGAGGTCTAGAATATCACAAATTCACTAATCGTTTTGACGTCTAAAAAGTATTACAAAAATACAGTGTATTCTTGTAAAAGTCATCTATCAAATGTATGGATTACTTTTTATCACTTTCATAAAAAAAATTGAGTAAACAAATATTTAAGTTAGTCAAATTTTAGAGAAAATGGGCAATGAATTGGTTCTTATTTCGGCTACATAAAACTCTCGTTCATAAAATTAAAACAACATAAATAAACCTTGGTTCAAAATCAATCCATTTCCAAAAAAAAAGAAAGCTAAATAATAAAAAATAGGCTGTAAATAATCTTTTAAAAACACCTAAATTTCGCTTTATAATACTCGACGCATGCCTCAAGTAAACAGTCCGCGCCAAGCGCTTACAGGGAGAGGACGTGTCGCTCTGCGCGCCAAAATTCGACGCCGTCTACAGACGAATATAGCGTGGCGTGAGATTTTGATACTTTGGTAATATTAGTTATTATTTTGTGATGATTAGGCTTCTTTTTAAATACAAGAAGTGATTATGTAGAATGTATTTATCATTGTTTTTGTTAAAAAAAGCTGTTATATTTTATAAAGCTGGATTACTCACTCACTCACTGACACAATTTTATTGTTCTCCTTGATGGTGGAGGGGAAGGTACCTATGTTTTTTTTGCAGAAATGTAAAGGGGGTTCGGGGACCTAGGGAAAATTCCGAGTTTTTGAGATTTGCCCTCCAGTCCCCCAAGGGGGGCTCCCGAGTAGAGTCAAAATGAGTAATAATTTTATAGAGGTAGTTTTTTATTTTATTTTTTTGTATTGGGTTCGCCAATTTGACGCCACCCGCCTGGTAGTAAGTCGTGACGACGTCAAGCGATTGTGGGTCACTCACAGCACACTATACTATAGAGAGTGGCCCTCAACTTGACGACCTACTGAACCCAGGATTATATGTGGGAGGAAACACGTGCACAGGCAGGGCGTTCCAGGCCAGTATCGTTCGGCACAGAAACGAACGTTTAAAACGTTCGGTTCTCGCGAACATATACCTACTGTGTGGGAGTGGCATCTCTGCCCGGCACGCGTTGTTCGGGATCGGAAGGAAGATGGGATCAGATTGAAGAGCTCTTCAGAATGCTCGCCGTGGTAAATACGGTAGAATGCGGCCAAGGAAGCTATTGTTCGGCGCTGAACTAGCGGCTCAAAGCTTCCCGTTACCTCCGGACAATCTATAATACGGATAGCTCGACGCTGCATAGCGTCGAGAGCGTCCAGCAAATACTTCGCGGAGCCGTCCCGGAAGTGAGAGCAGTATTCGACGCAGGGTCCAATCTGCGTCTTGTACAGCAGACACCTCTGATGCAGTGTAAAGAATCGCTTTACCTTATTCAGTATTCCTAGTTTCCACGAAGCTAGCCCTATACATCTTTCGATGTAGTTTTTATTATTGAGCTCTTGACGAACGTCTATGTCAAGGATCTCAAGGTTGCCCTTCATTGGTAACAATGCATTCTGAAGAGAGGGAAGGGGAAGGAAAGGGGATTTCTTCGCTGTAAATGCACACGCCTGCAATGTGCTGTCATCTGCATAACAATGAATGTTCCCGAGGGATTGATTTGCAGAAGGAAGAGTTGGTGACAGCACGGACCCCTGTGGCGCCCCGGTATTGTTCCTCGATACATATATACATAACCAGGGCAACACAGGTAAGGCGTGTTGTCAGGGCGGCGTATTTGTGTCTCCGTGAGAAACGTCACAGCGGGCCGAGCCGTCTCAAGGTATGGTGGACGGCATCGAGGTTCGCATGGAGTCCACGGATGTTGGTGAACTCCACCTCGAAAAGTGAAGCTGTGGGGTTTCCTGGGGCCGCTGTGGAACGTTTACTTATTTCTGTTGCACTGCCATTATAAATTTGAAGAAGAAGCGTGAAGACAGGGCGACATTTGGTGCAGCAGTAATAAGTGACAAAGCGCAGGGGCTAACTTCGTCTGGAACCGTGTGGTTAGGTTGGAGCCGACCCGCCGGACAGAAGGGCTACCAAACCCCCCTGGTGCAAGGCCGCCGCTATCCCACACCGGTTACCACCCGGAGCGGCGATCCCACATCAGGATTATGCGCGAGAACATGTGGGGCAGCCTCCTGGTGTGGTTGGTCCCAGGCGGGCCCCATGACTGTGTTGCGGGCGGCCGCGGACCAACACCCGGTACCCACGTAGGGACCGAAGCCACTTCATAGGTACCGTAAATTAACGAGCCTCGTCCGTTGATCAGCAGGTGCGCCACTAGCAGATGAGTTCGCTGGGGCCCTAAACATGTTGGTAGAGCCCCTTTGTATAGAGGAGGTCAAATGATTTTGATTAGGAAAAAAAATTAGCCCTCGCCCCCCCTTTGAGAGTGCAACGACAGAGGAAAGGTAGAGGAGTTTTGATTACGGGATCATACGAGTATAGAGGGTCGGTCTTTTCTTGAATTTAAGGAGAGAAAAAAAACACCCCCCCTCCTAACCCTCTTTTCACCTCCCCCACACAAGACACTATTATTATAAAATGAAAAAAAAAAGATCAAAACCATGTAATCGCCGTACCTACTGGCTGACCACCATCGGTAACTCCGGACTCACGCACAAAATGTGTCAAATACCTAATTCCGCCCGTTTCGATTCTGCATACGGACTCTTCCATTTTCGTTGCATACGTAGAACTTTGATGTGTGATAAAAAACAATTGACAAAGGAAAAGTAGAGACAGTTTTACAAGATTTAGCCCTACTAAAGAACGAGTTTCAGTCAATTGGCTTAGAACTGAACCCAAATAAATGTGAGATTTTTATATCTGAAAACACAGATAAATTAACAACAATCTCCAAATTCAACTGTTTGGCCCGCAACATAAAAGTTTGGACAAAACTTCTTTACGCCTCGCCTTCGACTTTAGAAGATGGCTTTTCCACTTTTATCGAGGAAAAAATTCAAAATTTTGATCAGGTTATTGATAGTCTATGTAATATCAGTATTCATTCAGCTTTCACTATTCTTCGTTTTTGTCTTTTCGTACCCAAATTTACACATGCCCTCCGTTCAGGACAATTTTGGAAAAATGTAGAAATTTTGGGCAGACTAGACAACTTAATACAAAATTCTTTGTGTAAAATTTTAAATGTAAATATTAATGACCGGGCCTGGGTCCGGGCGGGCTAGGTATTCGTAGAGTCACAGATGTCAGTCTGCCAGCATTTCTGTCGTCGGTCCATAGCACCGAAGAATTAGTCAGGAAAATTTTGTCAAATACACTGATTGATTCCGAGGTGCGATGCAAGACCGATGACATAAATGCTTGGAGGATGTCTTGCCCCGCCACTGACCTGCCCTCACGCCTAGGCTCACAGCGACTGTGGGATTCACCGCTCTGTAAATTGAGAATTAATACACTAATTGACACTTCTGTCAATATTTCAGAGCGTGGACGCCTACTAGCTGTTGGAGAATGGGAGTCAGGGTTATGGATCCAGGCGCTCCCATCGCCCAACATCGGTACAATGTTGGACGACACAACCTTCCGCATTGCCACTTGCCTTCGGCTGGGTACACCTTGTGTATCCCCGCATCATTGCACCTGTGGAGTAGCCGTCGATAATCTGGGACACCATGGCCTTTCTTGTAGCAGAAGTGCAGGTCGTATACCTCGGCACGCTATTCTAAACGATATAATTCGTAGGGCTCTTTCCACCGCAGGTCTTCCGGCCGTACGTGAACCAAATGGTTTAGCACGAAGCGATGGAAAGAGACCGGACGGTATGTCGTTGCTACCGTGGAAGATGGGAAGGCCTTTGGTGTGGGACGCTACATGCGTTGACACCTTAGCACCTTCACACCTTCCAAGCACATCCGGATGTGCCGGCGCTGCTGCTGCATCGGCTGAAGGCCTTAAACGGCGTAAATATGCTAACCTAGCAGGTGATTACATATTTGAGCCGTTTGGGGTTGAGACACTGGGGTCATGGGGTTCGAGTGCTCGCCGCCTTTATAGAGACATTGCTAAACGCCTAATCGATGCTTCTCAGGACCAGAAGGCTGGCTATTTTCTGGCCCAAAGAATAAGTATCGCCATCCAACGTGGCAACACAGCCAGCATTCTGGGAACCTTCCCAGTCGGCAATGACGCGGAGGATTTTTTAAACGATATTTTGTAATGTAAATATTTTTAATCTTTAATTATGTTTATTGACAAATGATTTCCCGCCAATTGTTTTTTTTATTACTAAGAAGGTTGCAACGTTTAAAAAAATATAACATTCGAAATTGAAATAGTTCCGATTAGCTAGAAGTGCAAAACTTTTATTGTGCCCCATGTAGTATACTACCTTGACTATACATATTATGTACTGTTCAAAAGTGCACTATGTCCTGGCACATAAATATGCTACATACTTACTTACATGCCAGAAAAATGTACACTCTACGGAGATAGAGTAGAGAGGCAGTAGGAGTGTTGTCTAAAATATAGGGGTAAGCATCGGCATACAGTATAATAATGGGAATGCACTTTTTGACCTTGACTGTATCTAGTATTCTCTCTACCTGAACAGTTCTGCTTCGCAATATCCTATCGGCGGGAGAGCCAGCGCCAGTACGAGCTGCGAGCTGCCTCCGAAGTAGACTGCGTACACTGGGTCGACGCTATACGGGAAGCCAGGTATTGTACCATCTTACTGAAATATTTCAGCTTCAACAACAGGTCTACTAAACCCTGAACAGCACTTCGTGAATGAATAAGCCGCAGGGTAACGCACTGAACGTGTTTTTATCAAAGTACTAACATTCATCCAAGGAGCCTTTCCTAACCCAATTGGGGTCGGCTATACACGGCTTTCTATTTTTTTGCTATACAGCTTAAATTCGATAATTTCTGTGAAGCGACTGCCATCGACCTCACAACTTGAATTTTTAGAATTCCAACTCCATAATTCAAACGACTGCCGTATGATTGTTCATATGACAGTAGTACCTACCGAAGCTGAAAAGTTTGTTTGGTTGGATGAACTTGCAATCTCATGAATTACGTAGGTACTGGTTCAAGGTAAATAAAACTTTTTGAGTTGAATAATCCAATTATCGCGGCTGGTTTACTCTAACATCGCGTTCAAACCAATGGGGGTGGACCATTAATGAAAAACGTGACAAAAAAGAGGAAAATTACTTTCCAGTGTCTGCGCTGCTGAGTATGTTTATTGCGGTTTCACAGATACACAGGTTAGCTCAGTTCAAGCACAAATTAGGAAGGAAACCCTTCCTCCTTTGTGGTTCAGGGCAACATATACCTACATAATATTATGTAATATAGGTAGCTTGGTAGGTTGTACTCTTTCAATATATAAATGTTTGTACTTTGCTTGTACATACCTACTATTAATATATTCTGTGATATAGGTGGATGTTTCATCAAAATTGATGACAGGAAAAAAGTTATCCGCATAATAAACTACACAATGCGGGTAGTGGTGGTTTTTAGGGTTCCTTACCCAAATGGTAAAATGGAACGCACTGTCGAACCGTCTATCTGTCCACCTGTCACCTGGCTGTATCGTATGAACCGTAATAGGTGGCCAGTTGAAATTTTCACAGATGATTTAGGTAAGTATTTCTGTTTCCGCTGTAACATAAACACTAAAAAAATTATTTAAATTTAAGTACCTAAATATTTATAGGGACTTCCATATAATACATGATTTATTGCCGTTTTATAAGGTATAAGATACGGAACCGTTTGTGCGCGAGGTCGACTGGCACTTGCACCGTTTTTTAATAATATAATTTAAGTATTCGTAGTGTCATACGTAACATCACGCGATTCAAACATTTATGATGACATTAATGACATTTACGCTGTCACACGTTCGTGACCTTGACGGTTTTCGACCCACAGTTAAAATCTCCTTTACTTTACTCACTGGTCATTGGCAAGTTGCTGCAAGTGCAAGCAGAGGCCATAACAAAGAATTGAATTGAATTGAATTAGGGTAAAAGTTAATTATCTATAACTCAATGGGTGGAGTTCGATTTTTACTGAGCGCGTGGCTGGTGGCTTTGTAGGTTACCTCTGACGCTCCGCAAAAGTCGGGTTCCAGACATACCGAACAACGTTTCTTGTCCTGCACCTGGAGCTAGTTAGGAATAACTAGTTCTTCTGTGCGGGCCTATCAACTAACCAAGCTTACCTTGACATTGGCGAAATCATCGGTGTACATCAATGGAGCCACGTTTTTAAAAAAAGAAGAACTTAATGGGCGTTTTCACATTGCACGATAACGACACACGTCATGACACATCATGACGATATCGTGCAATGTGAAAACGTCCAATGGGTGAAAATATAATAGATTTACAAGTTATATCTGATATACCTGTCTACATGAGATATACTAACATATATGTATTACTAGTGGTTCTGTGAACAGTAGACCTCGCGTTATTTTCGCATTTCCCTCTCATTTTTCCCCCATTTTCTCCCCAATCGAAAAATCCCTTCGACAAAAGTTGCAACAAAGAACACTTGTGCCAAATTTCATGAAAATCGGCTGAAAAATGCGGCCTGTAGACCGGAACTGACACACACACCAACAACGCCAAATCGGCCAGTCCTCGAGTTAAAACTGAGACGCTTCCTCGGTCAATAATCCTACTAATACGTAAGTTTTGCGTAACTTAAAAAACAACATGTTAAAACCAAAATGTTATGTTTATTGCTTTCAAAATACTCTCCTTTACATTTTAAACATTTTTTCATGCGATCGAACCATTTTTTAAAACAGGAGGACCACAGATCTGAAGGCATGTTTTCTACGTGCTGATTAAACGCTATCACTGCCTCTTCAGAGTTGATAATAGTGAAATCTCTCATCAAATCTTTGATTTTGGGGAAAATACAGAAATCACAGGGTGCTAGGTCGGGGCTATGCGCAGGATGGGAGACGAGTTGTACTTTTTCGGAACCTAAAAATGACTTTGTTTTGTTGGCCGTGTGTGAAGAAGCGTTGTCATGATGTAGGAGAACACGGCTTTTGGGTCGTCTTTCGCGAACTTTTTCTAACACCCTGGGTAAACAAATGGTAGAATACCACTCGGCATTAACACTCTTTTGATCTTCAAGTGGAATTGTACAGATGGGACCCGTAGCTGAGAAAAAAACGCGATAATTTTTTAGTTTCTCGCCTGCCTTACTTTTGTTGGCTTGTTCTCATTTTCAAACACCCATTCAAAAGATTGCTGTTTTTTTTTCGGGTTCAAAACAATAAATCCACGTTTCGTCTCCTGTGACAATGTCATAAACAGCATTAGAATGTCCGTGGTCGTACTTCAGTAGCATCTGTGAGCACCATTCCACGCGAGCTCCGCTGTCAGTTCATGAGGGATCCAACGACAACAAAAACTTTGTTGTCGTTGGATCCCTCATTTTCCGACCTTTCAATTCTTCGTGTAAAGTTTTCTGGATTTGACTCATACCACTCCCCAATAGTCCTCCAATTGTCTCATAGGTAATCCGCTGGTTTTCTTCAATTAACCGCTTAACAGTAGCCAAATGATTTCCCGCCAATTGTTTTTTTTATTACTAAGAAGGTTGCAACGTTTAAAAAAATGTAACATTCGAAATTCAAATAGTTCCGATTAGCTAGAAGTGCAAAACTTTTAGTGTGCCCCATGTATTATAAACGCGAAAGTTTGTGAGTATGTAGGTATGTGTGTATGTGTGTATGAATGGATGGATGTTTGTTACTCTTTTACGTAAACACTACTGAATGGAAAAGGGAAACTTTACAATAATATATCTTATACATCAGAATAACACATAGGCTACAATTTATAAAGATATTGCGTGAATTGTTCAAAATGCGTGACGAAGGAACGGAACAAAAAAGGACGGAGGAAAAATCCAAATTACCACGCGGACGAAGTCGCGGGCGACCACTAGTCATGAATATATCTTCAAGGTAGGAATAGGTGCATTGGTCCTGCCTACACCCACAATTTGCCAATAATTTTGTTGGACTCGTCTTGCCTCGACAAGTTACTTCTGTCTTGCTATTAGAATTTTGGCTTGAATTACGGCTAGGTTCTTCTACCTACCTAGTTATGGATTATTTATAGTACCTACCCGGTGACGGCAACAGGCTTGCCCCCTATTACGTGGAACAGCAAAATTACTGGCAATGTGTGAGTGTATAATGCACCTCTGCCTGCCCTATCGGGGATATAGGAGTGATGTATGTCTGTCTGTCTTGGTCTCATGTACCTAGAAGAAGGAGGGGAGGGGCTATAACGGTGACAATAGGGGAAATTAAAAAAAAAAAACAAATCGGAATGTATTTAATGTGGATACCTAATAAATTATTATTTGGCATGTAATTTGGTGAAGTAACTATTAAGATATTTTGTTAAAATTAATTATTCCAAACCATCACAAAATCTTTATCGTGCGCCAGGGTAGTACAGAGTATGCAGAGCAGGTTATTTTGCTTTACAGAATTAGAAGATGTGTGTGTATTCTCGTCTCTCGGAACTTCTCGGGAAACCTTTTAGCTAATCCACACCAACTAGATCTATTGTACTTTTTTTTCAGCTAAATGATACGCTAGCTTATGTAGAACGACTGTGGTTAGTCCAATAAACCGTTTATTTCATTTCTTTAATATATCTCAACTCATCTTCTATTTGGAAAATACAGGTTTAAGGTTACATGGAGTTGAGTTAAGAGACACCTCGCAGCGATCTGCTAGTACTTACATTATAAAATTAATAGGTAACCATTTTGTAATTCGAACCTAAATATCAACAGTCAGGAGCAAGCAAGCGTGAGGTCACACCCGCGTGTCAACACTGCGAGGTTTCCGGCGAAGACACGGCATTCCACACGTTGGTGGAATGCTCAGTGTGGGCGAGTCAGCGCCGGGACCTCGTTGTAGGCCTGGGCGTAGATACCCTTACCAGGACCATGCTACGAGCCATGGTCTCTAGCGGGAGCCAGTGGAACGCGGCCGTTTCGTTCTGCGAGCAGGTTATGCTCGTGAAGGAGGTGTCCGGTAGGGAGAGGGGGCGTACCGTCCCCGCTGAGTTCCAAAGTGTACGGCGACGGCGCCGCACATGTGACTACGCGCAAGACCATCGACCTCCATGATCGGGGCTTGAGGACGATGGATTAGCAACCCACCGTCCTTACAGAAGCAGGCTAGAAGGACTGCGTGCTGTATGGCTTTACCCCACACACGTCTTCATACACCCATGCGGAATAAAATCCGACCCCAAAGATGCGGGTTAAAACCCGTCCACTACGCCATACAGTTGGCCAAGGTCCATTGGGGGCCACTGGAAATTCTTTTAGTGCTTACCAGAAGCACTCGGCAATGGACGTAATCCTAGGGCCGAGGATTAAAAAAATATTACGTACGAAAAGAAAAAAAATTACAATCTCTGCGGCCCGGGTGTAGGTATAGTAAATTCAATTCTTAAAAACAAAATGTATTTTTTTCTAAACTTTCAATCGGTTACGATCTCTAAAATAAAATAAAACAAAATAAAATAACGTTTATTATCTTTGAAATTTTTAGAAAATTATTTAGATTCGTCAAAAGTTGGTGTGACTCTACCGAGGGTTCCAAAATGCAACGAGACTGAGAAGAGCCCTCAAGAAACTCAGTTCGGCTTTTTTCCAAAATATTTCATCTTAAATCTAATACAGAGTTATTTAGAAAGGAGCAATTCGTGTTACAACCAGGCAGCCTTGTCATCTAAGAAATCATTAATACTATAATAAGCTTTATGGCACAATTTACGTTTTATTAGTTTTTTAAATTTATTAACAGATAAATTTGCTATTTCGGTTGTCAATGTATTGTACATTCGAATAAAGTTCCCCGCAAAAGAATTACTCACTTTATGAAGCCTAAATTTAGGAACAGCCAGTTTATCCTTATTTCTTAAGTTTAGATTATGATTATCACTATTTTTCACAAATTTACTTTTGTTCTTGTGGGTATACAATAAAATTTCATAAATATACTGTGAATACACTGTAAGGATGTTAATATGCTTAAACTTATCTCTTAATGACTCCCGAGACCCCATTCCATAGATAGTCCGGACAGCCCTCTTCTGCAACACAAAGATGCATTCAATATCGGCAGCGTTACCCCACAGTAGTATGCCATATGTCATGATACTGTGGAAGTAGCTGAAGTAGACAAGACGCGCCGTTTTAATGTCTGTAAGTTGTCGGATCTTTTTGACAGCATAGGCTGCTGAACTAAGCCTGGCCGAAATTTTCCCGATATGAGGCCCCCATTGCAATTTGGAGTCTAACGTTATGCCTAGAAAGACAGTGTCATCGACCAATTCTATTATATCATCCCTAACCTTAACACTGGTTTTAACAAGTCTTACATTAGGTAAGCTGAATCTTACACATTTAGTTTTATTTTCATTTAATAATAAATTATTAGCACAAAACCAGTGGACTATCCTAGAGAGGGCAATGTTTACATCGTCAAGTTCGCGCTGTCCACGTTTAACTTTATATTATATCTATGGTTACCATAGACCAACGCGGTTGTCGTATACGCTGTCGCCGATGGTTACGATTACCATTTCAAGATACGTCAATAAAAATTAATTAGATTGCAAAGGGAAACCCTCAAATGGTCACTGGACACATTTACAGTAGGATCAATTTCCCTTTATGACTCCGCTGGGAAGATGAGAATTCGATTGCGTTTATTCTAAAAATATAAGATTGATCTTTGAGAACACAATTTCTTTGCAGAATCATGTAACCAGATTTACGATTGGAACAGTGGAACAGTTGGAACAGTGTGCAAGTTTTTGAATATACTTACTAGGTACCTATATTTTCTATGAATCGCAAATGGCTTCACGGAAAATTATCTAAGTTAACTCACTATCTGTAATATATTTTATAGAAATCAAATTCGTTCTAAAATGCGAAGACGAGTGACGCGACGGGAACGGGATAAATAAACAGGATAATACTGTATGTTCCAAATTACCACGCGGATGAAGACTTTTTTTTTTTTTTTTAATATTTAGGTCGACAAATTGACGCCACCCGCCTGATGGTAAGCTGTGGCGACGTCTGGCGATTGTGGGCAACTCTTACAGTACACAGGAATACTATAGAGAGTGACCCTCAACTTGACGACCCAGTAATGTGCCTCTTCACGCTTCGCTTAAAGAACCCAGGGTTATATGTTGGAGGAAACACGTGCGCGGGCAGGGCGTTCCAAGCCACCATCGTTCGGCAGAGAAACGAACGTTTAAAACGCTCAGTTCTCGCGAAGACGGTTTCCACGGTACGAGAGTGACATCTCTGCCCGGCACGCGTTGTTCGGGATCGGAAGGGAGAGGGTGGGATCAGATTGAAGAGCTCTTCAGAACACTTACCGTGGTAAATACGGTAGAACGCGGCCAAGGAAGCAATTGTTCGGCGCTGGGCTAGCGGCTCAAGGCTTCCCGTTACCTCCGGACAATCTATAATGCGAACAGCGCGTCGCTGCATAGCGTCGAGTGCGTCCAGCAAATACTTCGCGGAGCCGTCCCAGAGGTGAGAGCAGTATTCGACGCAGGGTCTAATCTGCGTTTTGTACAGCAGACACCTCTGGTGCGGTGTAAAGAATCGCTTTACCTTGTTCAGTATTCCTAGTTTCCGCGAAGCTAGCCCAATACATCTCTCAATGTATTTAGTGTTATTGAGCTCTCGACGTACGTCTAATCCAAGGATGTCTAGATTATCCTTCATTGGTAATGTTGCATTCCGAAGAGTGGGTAGGGGAAGGAAAGGGGGTTTTTTCGCTGTAAATGCACACGCCTGTGTTTTGCGGGCATTGAATTCGACCAAGTTCTCGGCACCCCATTGGGAGATACTGTCGAGGTTACGGTCGAGATCAGCCACGAGTCGTCGTCTCTCCTCCTCAATCTCAGATCGCCCCGCCGTCGGACGAACCGAGTAACTCCCGTGCAGTGTGCTGTCATCTGCATAGCAATGAATATTCCCGAGGGATAGCATATCATTAATATGCTGAAGAAAGAGAGTTGGTGATAGTACGGACCCCTGCGGTACCCCGGCATTCACTTGCAAGAAGCGAGAAGCCTGGCCATCGCAGAGGACCCGCACTCGGCGCTCGTTTAAAAAGCTGGCAATCCAGCTGCACAGTTGAGGAGGTAGACCATATGCCGGAAGCTTGGAAACGAGCGAAGCATGTCAGACCCTATCGAAAGCTTTGGCGATGTCCAGGCTAATAGCCAAGGTCTCGCCGTACTTTTCCATAGCCTCACCCCATACATGCGTGACGAATGCCAGGAGGTCACCCGTTGATCGTTTTGGCCTGAAGCCATATTGCCAATCATTGATTAGCGAGTGATCCTCCAGGTATCGCATGAGCTGCTTATTGATAAGGAGCTCAAGCACCTTGCAAATGACTGAGGTGACAGCTATGGGTCGATAGTTGCCTGGATCGGAGCGATCCCCTTTCTCGGGGATCGGTTGTACGTTCGCCTCTTTCCAGACCTCCGGCACGAGCCCTGTAGAGTATGACAGGCGGTACAGACGCTTTAGTACTGGAGACAACTCAGCAGCACATTTTCGTAACACCACCGCCGGAATGTCGTCAGGGCCACTGGCTATCCGCGTGTCGAGCGATCGCAGCACTGCCCGTACATCACATTGCCTGATAACAATATCAGGCATAGTGTGACCACAGTTGGCGATGGCGGGGGGCTGCAGGCCACGGTCATCGACGCGGGAATTAGCCGCAAAGAGGTCTGCGAGCATGTCCGCCTTCTCTTGGGCTTTGTGAGCCAGTGATCCATCAGGAAAACGCAGTGGTGGCAGCGAGGGTTGGCAAAAATTAGACTGTACGGCTTTGGCCAGTTGCCAGTATCCACGGCTGCCCGTGGGATGGGATGTGAGCTCCTGACCAAGCCGCGCGACGCGCTGGGCATCCGCTCTCTTGAAGGCCCTCTTGCTGAACCTAGTGGCCCGATTGTACGCTGCTTTGAGGCGGTTCACGTTCGGGTCACGTGCCGCCCGAGCCCTGACCCAGGCGCGATATGCCGACTGTTTTTTCTGGACAGCCTCGGCACATTCACGCCCGAACCAGGGGCGAGTTTTGCGGATGCTGGCGACATCAGTGAAAGGGATATAATATTCTATCCCTAAACTGATCTCTCCAGCAACGTCAGCGCTATCCGAAGGTGTCTTCCCTACAAAGCAGCGCTGGCTCCACGGGACGGACGCAAAGTAATCGCGGAGACCATCCCAGTCTGCCGACGAGTAGTGCCATAGTCGTCTAGTCATTTGCTCAGCACGAGCAGGCGGTGACACTTGGAAGCTGGCGTGCACCACACAGTGGTCGGAAGTGCCCAGTGGGGCGCGTACCGACACACTGTACTCGGCTGGGCGACTCGTCAGCAGTAGATCCAGCAAGGCGGGCGTGTGGTCTGACCTGTCAGGTATCCGGGTGATCCCCTGTACCATCTGGGTCAGCCCGTGGGAGAGAGCGAATGCATGGGCGGATCGTCCCGCATGATCGGTCCTAAGGGACACACAAGGGAGCCACTCAACGTGATGACCGTTAAAGTCCCCCAGGAA
The DNA here is from genome assembly GCA_963556515.1 of Nudaria mundana. NCBI lineage: Eukaryota > Metazoa > Arthropoda > Insecta > Lepidoptera > Erebidae > Nudaria > Nudaria mundana. The sequence continues at coordinate 2,048,703 of OY748300.1, forward strand.
AACCAGGTCAGCGTTCGGGAACCGCACCTGCGCATCGTCAGCCATTTCGTTGAGGTATTCGAAAAGCCTTGTTGTCCCAGTGTCCCCTGTGTGGTAGCGGTAGACGCACACGTAGATCTGGCTCATAGAGCCATGATCCACGTGCAGCCAAAGGACAGAGTAGGAGGGGTTCTCTAGACAGCGCAACCGGCGGCAGCAGACATCCGCCCTAACGAACACGCACACTCCGGCTTTGTCGCGGAATTGTTCCTCAATGACATAACCCGGGTAACTGAGGTAAGACGTGTCGTCGTGTAGGTCGGAGCCGACCCGCCGGACGGAAGGGCTCCCAAACCCCCCTGATGCAAGGCCGCCGATACCCCACAGCGGTTACCACACGGATCGGCGACCCCACATCAGGATTATGCGCAACATGTGGGGCAGCCTCCTGGGGTGGTTGGTACCAGGCGGGTCCCATGACTATGTTGCGGGCGGCCGCGGCAACGCCGTTGCTAAGGGTCTCCCTGGCCGGCGAATGGACACACACCACCCACACTAGACTCCGCTTCGCCCCCACTGGACCCCTGCCTGCCGCACCATACATCGCCCTGGGCCCGGCAGTGCAGCTGCTGAACCCCTAACGCAACCCAGCCTGGGCTGGGTTACTTTGGGGGCTTTAGCACAGCTGCACGGTGGTACCCCCCCGGACCAACACTGTTGTACCACCTGGTATCCACGTAGGGGCCGAAGCCACCACATGGGTACCGTAATATACGAACCTCGTCCGTTAATCAGCAGGTGCGCCACTAGCAGGTGAGGTCGCTGGGGCCCGATAGATGTAAAAGGGCCCCTTTGCACCCAAAAAAAGTCGCGGGTGGTCTCTAGTTATTTTATAAGAACACAGCGTCTTATTAACTTTATCTATTTAAAAAAAAACACATATTACGCCTATTTCCCCGAAGGGGTAGGCAGAGATGCATTACACACCCACACTCCGCGCGTAAGTCCAATGTAATAGGGGGCAAGCCTATTGCCGTCACCGGTCACATAGATAATGGGTTTTGTCCAAAATGGCCGAATGAATTTAATAAAAAGTAGCAACTATATTGTAATTTAGAAAAAAAATTAATCCCGTTTCCTTGCTATGAAATGTTGATGAAAGGCAACAAAATCTTACGTGCCAGCTGCTATGGCACAGCCAATTACAGTCCTGGGCGTCTCGGACTAAAAAAAACACCAAGTTAATAATCGAATTCTTTCAAAACTTGAGAAATGTGATTTGCATATCATTTTGTTGTTAGATTATTTACAAACAAAATTCCAATTTTGTCCAATATTCGTAATTTAAAAGTAAAACTCGATTGAAATTTGTAAATAAAGTAAGGCCATCGAGACAAATGTCGTTTCCATGGTTACCACGAGATTAGGGTCACGGTAACCCTGACACGAATATGGAAGCCGCGCGGAGGGGTAACATTGATTACCTGTTACTTTTATAACGATGCTTTTAGTCTGAAGCAAAACATTACAACAATGGCAATAACTACTAAAAATAGTAGATTTTTTAATCATCATCATCATCGCAGCCCATTTGAATACGCTAGGCATAGGCCTCCCCCAAAGAGATGGGGAATTTAGCTTTGGTACATTATACCACGCTGCCTGGTCAGACGGGTTGGTATAGGGTGCAGTTCTTTGATTACTTTGATTCTCCAGGTACTTCGATAAACATGAACATACTTATACATATATACATATGGTCACGCCTCTTTCCCATGGGGATAGGCAGAGACTATGGAATTCCACTTGCTACGATCCTGGCATACTTCTTTGGCTTCTTCTACTTTCATAACTATCTTCATGCACGCTCTCCGTTTCTGGGTAGTCTTGACCTGGCCTTTGGTCAAAACATCTCCGATTTGGTCGAAGTACGTTCGCCTAGGTCGACCCTTACCTGCCTGTACATGCACGCCCGCCTTATGTATCTGTTTCGTCAATCTTCTTTCATCCATCCTTTCTACGTGCCCAAACCATACCAGCCATCCCGATCACCGAAAAGTGGGCTATGGAAACATACTTAATATATATGTTTCCAAATACCTAAATATACATAGAAAATACCCAATCTTGGAAACAAACATTTTGTAAATCACACAATAAATTGAGGTTTTTTATACCTACTGCTGGATAATTCCCAAGAATTTTGAAACTAATTTTCAAAGAGGTCGACAGATACATTCATTTCGCCAATCAAGGTCCCACTTAACAAGAGCCGAGCCTATTGCCTTTGCCGAGCACTATCAAGTATACTTGACAGATCCTTGTCCGTCCGACGGCAGGTGCACCGCGTGAATAGAATAGTGCGTCCCTGGAGATATAGGGCTCCTATATATAACCAATGGGGTAAAGGAGCAGGGGTTGATGATTTCGTTTTCTCGCCTTAGTAGGTTCTACCACCCCTTAACGTTGGGGTTTTATGAAATCTTAACACAGAATATTATCCTTTTAATTTAATCAAAATACCTACCGTATAAATTACGGCAAGCAATTAACAGTACGCTATGAGTACGCAATACGCATACCTTTAGTCTGTTATGTTTTGGTAGGTACCTACATACATACAAGTACATATACAGTTAGCGAGGGCTAAGCTGAGCTTTGAATTCGTGTGAGTGATCACGAAAAGTAGAGTAAAAAATCTGTGTGTAACTGTGTGGTACAACACATGTGTGTGTAAAACAAGTCACATTATACGTTCACGTACGCGCACTCAGATGCAAAGCTCAGCTTACGCCTCGCGAACTGTACCTACTTATTAATTTGAAATATCAAGAAGGTCCTAATAAACTTTATTTTTGTGATGGTTTTGTGCCGGCTAATCTCTGAATGGACTGGACTGATTTTGACGACACTTTTACTGGCTGATAACCGATGTAATAAGGAGTAACTTAAGATACTTTTTATAAGGGTTCCGTTCCCAAAAGGGTAAAATGGGGACCCTATTACTAAAACTCCGTTGTCCGTCCGTCCGTTCGTCTGTCGCCAGACTGTATCTCATAAACCGTTAGAAAGTTGAAATTTTCACAGATGATGCCGCTATCGTTGATTATCTATCGCTAAACGTGATTTGTTTGCCGTTTTGGTACGGAACCCTTTCTGCGCGAGTCCGACTCGCACTTGACCGGAATTTTTTTTCGGCAATACCTTCCTGAGGAACGAAAAAACCATTATAAATGTGGGTGAAGCCGCTTGCAATCCCTATGTATGTGCTACTAGGTAAAGGTCGCTGGGCGTAAGCGGAACTTTGCATTTGTGCGAGTGCAGAGTACGTGAACGTATATGTGACCTCTTTTACACACACATGTGTTGTACACACAGCTACAAAAAGAGTTTTTACTCTACTTTTCATGGTCACTCACACAAATGCGAAGCTCCGCTTACGCCTCACGACCTCAACTATCACCATATTAGATATCTGTGAACAAATGTCACGTATCACAAGACGTGCGTACTTTTTACAATGCGGGGGCGTATTATCTTATCTCTCTCGACTTGTTAGTCGGTTTATTGCGCACATACGAGTATTTCCTTTTATGCATTATTTATAACCTTTTAACTTATGTACGGCAATATATATGAGTTTTTACGGAACAAATTGGTGTAAATTGGTTTGAATTTGCTATTTAAATGTTGGTTGAGTAGGTCTACGTATTATTGTTAAGTACATCTATTTTCTGCAATAAAAATATGTACTAAAATACGTTTGTGCTAAATTTAAGCGAAATCGGTAGAACAGTTTATGCTGTATCATCATCACCATCAGCCCACGTCAGTTCACTGCTGGACCTAGGCTTCTCAAATGACGCGCCACCCTGTCCAATCTTGGGTCAATTTCATCCACCCATGTAGGTTGTATATCAATATTGGATGGAAGCAGGCGTTACCTGGCGAAAATCCATGACAAAGTAATGGTAAGTAAGATGTTAAAAACTTTCAAAATATAATAGCATTAATTTTTCGCAAAATGCCTTTAAAGGCATTATCAATCAGTCAAAGTCTTGTCAGTATCAAAGTCTTGATAATGCCTCGTTTAGAGGCGAAACAATTGTCGACGTTTGTTTGTCCTTTTTAATTTTGCGAAAAATTAATGCTATTATATTTTGAAAGTTTTTAACATCTTACTTACCATTACTTTGTATATCAATACATAAATACGAGTAGATAGGTACATCATACATTTTCCAGAAGTCACTGTTTTCGACTCGGATCTGTGGTAATGGGAAACTAGAAATCGATTATTTATACACGATCACATTACTTTTACTTTAGAATATAAGTGAAAAGTCAAATAGATAATATCTACTATATTCGGTCTAATATTTTTCGATCTTATAATACTCGTACCTACCCGAATGCTACTCATAGTACTGTATTATTATCTACACAATGTCCATTAGAGTCGGAAATACTGTTTATTTAAGGGCCCAGACCGCGCACGGACAAAGTCGATTTTGAGCGACAGCAGCGCTATTGTTGCCCGAATCATCCGACGGGCGGGTGAATGACCCAGAGAGCGCGATTTTGAAAATGTTTTGCGACAAACGTTCCACGTTGAGTTATTGTTATTGAAGTTGAATATTTACAGCATAACAAAAATGTTGAATTATTGGAAATAAACGACTGCCTATTTGTAAAATATTCCAAGAGTAGTTTTCGTTATAAAATGATCCTAATTACTAGATAAATAAATAAGAGTAGTTTGAGACACAATTTTTATGATTTTCTATTTATAATAAACAATCAAGAGCAGGTCCGGACTGACCTTTTTGTATTCTACTTACCTAAAATTCCAACTACGAGTACCTATGTATTTATTTGTAATTTTACTACCAAAGTTTATTCTTATTTCGTAAAATTTTCATTCAATAAAATAATTGCAAATTCAGTAGGAAGTACGGTCGAAATAACATCACGCCTTTCCTCGCTAGTGTTTATATCTACGCAAGGAAATGTGCCTATTGCGTAAACTCAAATACTTTTTGCTTACGATCACCTCGCAATCTAAAAAATCTTCTAGGGTTGTACAAAAAATTGTCAATAAATGAAACACAAGTATAAAAATGGTTCATATAATTAAAAGTAAGTAAACAATAACAAAATATGAGTCGCCACCTAAAAAGCGTGCTAGGGTTGTACAAAAATTAGTTATAAACAAACATGAAATTTATAAATTATTCATATACTTAATTAAACGAAAGTAAACAATAACAAAATATGAGTTTAAGAGTTTCTAATGTTTTTTTCATTTTAATGATTACTGATCAAATTCTGATTTCTACTAATTTGATGATAAAATCAATTGCTATTGCAAAACCTATCAGAATGAAAATGTTACCAGCTGCCCGATTCACGTAATAAAAACCGTAGCGTAGTGACTTAAAAATGTCACTTCGCACACTTTTTAACCGACTTAAAAAAATAAGAAGATTCTCAATTCGCTGTATTTTTTGAACCGATTTTGATGATTCTTTTTTTTATTTGAAAGCTGGTGCATCCCGTGTGGTCACATTTTAATTTCATTAGGATCGGACCTTGGGTTTACACCAGGTAACTCTTCAAAATCGTATAGGAATTGTATAGAAATTGAGCTATTGGAAGATTTATGACAATCCAAGACTAGATAAGTAAGTGCGTTAAAAACAGAAAACCAAAAGGCGATTTCTAAGTTTCTAAGTTAAAACGACTTTTGAACTGGCGTGTTTACGTGAATCGACCGGCTGGGTAGTTAAGTTACCTCAGTCTCTTTCAAAATCATTAGACGTTCTTCTCTTTCAAAACACGTAAAGCTCTTTCTTTCCTCTCTTTCATAGCCTCTATGACATTGGGCGGGTCACGAATAGGCATGCTTCGTGACTGCCGAGGATCAACTAATTCTGGAAGGAGGCAATCGTAATAAAATCTAACTAATTTCATCTCCATTTTCTCCTTCCAAAATTTGTCGTCCTTTTCTATAATATAAACTTTCATAGGTACAGTAGCACCAAACCAGATGCCAAGCATGCAAACGTTTCTTTTAGTTATATGTAGCTGTCCCTGAATTTGGAAATACCAGTAATGATTTTTATTTATGACATAACCCTTGGAAGCCTTGTCCTTAACCCAAAAGGTATGTTTGGCCATTGCTTCATCAAGAGTCATGCCAGCTAAAGAATGTGGGCACTTAATTTCAATTAAATCGTTTGCATAAATGCTATCTGGTGTAGTACCAAGAAATTCATATTGATCGTCGACGAACAAACCGCAACCTTGTATACTAATATTCTCTTGAATTTCTAACTGTCTAATTGCAGTTTCTTCGTTTTCGATACCGTACCGTACAGCAGGCAAACTGGAGATATTACTACCATAAACGATTTTACAAACAAGAGCAGCACAACTTGTGCTCTCTCGTTTTTTACAAACTTCCCCGAACGATGATGAGGTTAGTAATTTTCTCCTTGTACTCATCCACTCAGCACTACTTCTTTGCAAATGGGTCGACCTTTCAAGCTCCTCTCTTCCAGCACAAGACAACTTTAAATCAACTAAAAAAGATGACTTGGCTTTCTCATACAATTCTGGACTCAGATCAGGTTTTTCGCAGTTTGGTCCATAGTGAGCGTCTTTCGATACAGCGCTGTGGCTTTTTTTCAATCTTAATTTAGATTTAGCAATTAAACGGTTTCTACGATTACTATTTTCCACTTTCGCGATCAAAGGATTAGGACTAGATTTAAATATGACTTCATGAGTTTTACTATGAATCGATCCCGTATTAAAAGACACAACAGCAGCTGCGCATCGGCCCGCATAAGAACCACGGGAAGAATAATTTACACGCTTACCCCCAACTAATTTGGCAATTACTCCGTTAAAACTTTCAACTATATTACTTGTGCAATTATGAATTAAACTTCTAGAATGATATGACAGTCTTTTACTTAAAATTTCTACCGCGTCCATTAATCCGCATCCAACAATTGCTGGAAGTAACCCAACAGGTTCTAGTCGACGAGTGTCAGGTCTACAAAAATACTCCTTGCAATGTTGGTGATTACCAAATACGTGTTGTGGACCATTTAGGATATCTTCACTAAGATTTTTTATTCTTTCTTCGAGTGACTGATTTTGATCCCCCCAATATTTAATCGCGCATTTTACACCCGTTCTTAAACGCAAATACCTTTCTTTTAGGAATTTCCGCAATTCGCAAGGATACTAAGTGTCTTTCGACAATTTCTCCAAGCTATTGCAGTAGTTTCGTAAAAGATGATTTTTGCATTCAATTTTCTCTACTATTAAATTATCGTACGGACGCGAATCTAATATTTTTTTATAAGTACTGGAATCGCCGTCTGCTACAAATTTATTATAAATTACACCGTGATCAACAAAGGAACGTTTAAACCCCTCAACTATTATGGTCGATTCCATCCCGGTAGATGATCCTGAATAATTCTTGAAACAATGGTGTTCCGGGGGCTGACTGTTGTTCTTTGCGGCTCGTGCACAGACTACGCAGTATTTATTTTTAACTCCAAAAAACAATACTTTATTAGTTTTAATGCCAATTATCGCAGCTGCGCCGGATAAGGCGGGAAAATAAATACAGTTTTTAACTGAGAGTAGCTCCCACCAGATGATATGATACCAGACACAATTTGATGATTCACTTCCATGCTATCTTCTTTCTTTTCAACCAAACACACAGTAAATTTCATATTACACATACTACATTTTATGATGAGTTTTGAGTCCAGACCAACTTTTACTTCACCTATTATACTGAGGTAACTTAACTTACAATCCATTGGACCGTGGTCCCCTATGGCCTGAAGAGCTTTAAAAAAAAAAGAAATATCCACTACTCTACGCCCAACTTCCACTTCATCCACCTTTCCCTCTTGACGGTTGTCAATAACTAGTTCCTGTAAAGAAAGATAATGGCTTGATTTTTTTTATAAAAAATAATTCAAAAGGTATGGGCCAAATTTCTTCAAACATAGCTAAGAACTCCCTTAGAATACATCTTTGAAACACAGAACACTAGATCAAAATCTTAAACGTTTTTATCAGTCTTCGTCAATTATGAAAGTGAATAAATAAACATAATAAAAAACTGGTTGCTTGTAAAGTCGGTTTAGGACGATAATTTTATCGGATAACGTCATAATATTATTCTCCATTGCTTGTACTGCGCTCTCGCTTGACCCTAGCGTGACATAATGTGACACTTTTTTGTGCGTGTTGCCGGTGTTCATCGATTTATAAGACGTTATCACGTCATAAATTTAATAAATCCGACTATATGCATAAAAACTCAAAAGGTAAAAAGAAAACAAGTCTACGCTCTTGAATTATGTTACATAAAAATAAATAAGAACACTATTGTAATAAATCGAATTCAACAGTTGAGACCCATTGAAATCCTCACAGGCTCGAAGATATTCCTGACTAGCTAAATATTTCTTTAGAAATAGGCCCCGACTGCTAAATACGCTATATTACAATGGTGTTGTTATTTATTTTTATTACACATTTTCATTTTTTAATCTGTCGGGTTTTAACATTTTTATTGTTTATTTATTTATATTCATAACTGACGAAGACAAATTATAAAAGTGCAAAAGAATTCATACAATATTATGTTCGTGATGAACAGAAATTATAAATTTCCTTTACGCTATACGTATTGGTTTTTTATGGCGTCACTTATTCTATGTCACTCGGGCTTAGAAGACAATTCTAATGATACTAAAAACATTAAAATCGGTTCAATATTTTTGAACTTATCGTGCCACAAAGATATATTACTTAGTATACATACATACATACGTACACCAGTCGCGTAAAAGATAATATTTTACAAAAAAAAGTCTTGAGTTTGGTAAAATACGAGATTTGAACGTGAATTTTCTTTTGAGAAAGTAATTGAGAAGTATGTGTTTGTCTCACAATGAAAATAATAAATATTGCAAAAAAAAACTGTAGGTACTGAGATTTTGTCTTCGCCCATCACTAACTAGTTTGTTTATTTATGTAACAAGTCTACAAGAATTACGTATAACAACTTACCTCTATACAGCGCGTCGCAGTGTTGCTCGGAGTCTCGGCCTGAAGGTTTTCTTCATTTTCAGTACTGGAAATATTATTCATCAATATCCACTTTTTATTTATTTTGTAATTTTTGTACAACCCTACGCCAGGCACGGCGCGCCTCTTTGGCGGTAAGTATGTCGACAAAGCCGCGCGCGCGCCCGTGCAATTTCTGATAGGAAACATACCTACTTCCACTTCCACATATTTAGACATGATGAACATGAAAACTAATAATACTGTAACTAATAATAGTGTAAGCAAACTCATTGCTTTGAAATACATAAATATATGAAAACTAATACTATATTATGTAATAAAATTTATTATTATGAAAATTGTTCCTGTAGAAATTGACTTTATTACTTATATAGATATTGAAATTACGTAATTATTACCTACTGGACATTGTAATTTTTCTTCTTAGACTGACATACCTAATTGTGTACCTATCTAATTACATGTCAAATCAATATTTACATGCTGTTGTAGGTATATGTCTGAATCAGGCGATCTAAATCATTGTACCTATTTGCTTTGTAATGTACCTACCCTGTTCAAAATGCAAATAGATTATATTATTATTACTACTAAGACATGATAAGCATACACACAAATAAAAGTAATAAAACTAGGATTTTACTTGACACTAACACAAATCTAGTAAATTTTTTCTAGGTATTTAGGACAAGACGTAGTCAAGTAGGCAGGTAATAAAAAAAATAAGTAGGGAGGAACTTACATTTTATTCCGAGATCTTTTGGCTTTCACGTTTTTATAATGCGTACTAAATTTTCTTTTCGCTGGCATGGCACTCAGCAAATTATCCTGCGAAAAGAGACCCTCGATTACCAATTACGTTTATGATACCTATTGCCTTTATCATGTTGAAAAATCTATGTATGTCGTGCAGAGAACTATAAGATGATTGAAAGTCATACCCAGTCATACCCCGATATCCCCAATCATATCTCGAGAAAATAAGGTGGGCAGGGCTTTGATTGTTTCAAGCCTGAATTGATACCTACTTTACAAGGTTCATAAAATGACCTACGCAACAAAGTAAATAATTTTGTATTTCTTACGATTTATATCTAGTTCCATCATGGTTTTCTTTCAGACTTTCATTATATCGGTACTTTCTACTTACTGAAAGTAAATTAGTTATAAAAATATTGTACTTACAGTTTTTCACAAAAAACACAAATTCACAACACGTAATTTTGCTGTAGCATCCGACACGCGTGGAGTCACTTTGAAATTCTATGGCGCACTGGCGATTAGTTGCGACGATCGTTCTATCGGGACGCGCTTGAATTTGCATACATTTTTCTATGGAGAATTTACGTAAAACATATCTAGATTTTAGGGCTTTAAAAGGGGAAGTCTTTGTTTGTAAAGGTACAAAAAAAAGTACATGGTTAAAAGTATTGGTTTTTTCAGTGTTCAAAAAGTGTTTCTTTTTATCAATTTGTGTTGATTTATTGGGTTAAATCTGAAAAATACGAAGGCACGTTTTCGAATTTTTTCTCAATTTTGTGCGTTTGTTGACGTTTATTATATAACAACTACAGGGTTTTAAGAGTTAAAATTAGCACTAACATAATTTTTGGTCTTTCATTTTAATATATACAAATTATCGTTGTTATTAATCATATGTAAATAGGTTAAATATGAAAAATCGTAACACTCTTTTCGGTGATTTTCACGATCTGGGCCCTTAAATACAAGGAATAACCCAGGCTTGACCTAACTAGACTGCTTGACGCCTACTAGGCAAAGTGTTATGAGAGGTTATGAGTTTATCTTTATTTATTGAATCTTCCTTCAAGATGTCGCCACGACGTCATACCTAACATTCAGACCATGTTACATAAAACAGGCGTATAATTAATAAGGCGTAAAGCCATCGCCGTCGTCGGACCCGGTATACGAATATCTAAGTATTATACATACCTAATGTTAGTCGTGGAGCCCTAAATATCTGACTGATTTAACTACAGAACTTTGATATCGCCAATGAGGTGCTGAGGTCAGATGACAGTCGATTCACGAACATTATCAAAATTCAGCCGATTTGCAGTTAGACTTGAAAGCAGTCCCTAACTAGGTTGCGAAAAAGCTGGGTGGATGATTATGCAAGTTATATCTAGCTTCAAAAATTGGCTAAATCAATATTCCAGCACAATTAAATTTACAGCCTACTTCAATAAACCAACAAAGGAAAACATTATCATATTAATTATGCATTAGAATCTGCGTTCGAAAACATTAGAAGCCGAACATTGCCGAGAATTATACCGAAAGCCGAACGTAGTTAAGATGGCTCTCGCCTGAAGCCAAGGCAACACAACTGAATTATTCAGTACCTTTTATTATTAAAGTTTCAATGAATTATGAAGCCGCAAGCCCTTGCGACTCAATGATATTAAAATTCAACGAAACGTCCACACGGCTGGGGAGAGAAACCTTGTTCAAAGTTAGATATTTTCAAGGTTTCGGTATTGTAGGCAAATAATTTTTCAGCCCGCGTATAATATTGCATTTGGTTTTTATTAAATTTTTATTTTACTAAATATTAGAGTGTCCCAATTACTCACGAAAATATATATTTAGGTTATGTAACTATTCATATGGACAGATTTTAACAGGACTTTTACTGACAGATAGCTGATAAAGTAGTAAATTAGACCACTTTTATTTTTGAACAAAATATCCGGCGTTTTTTTTACTCCGCGGCCTCTCCCACTTCCGTGCGCTCAAAGCGCCCGGCGGGCTTGGACCACATATGTGGCTCTTTGGGGATTTGGTCGGGTTCTATGCCTCTTCGTTGGGGTTGGGTTTTATACCGGGTGATGCTTCTCGTGTGATCGCATTCCGACAAGATAAAGTCGATTTTTTTATTGTTTCTTTTGTTTATTCTGGTTTACTTAGGTATAGCAGTCTTAACCGGTAGATCTATACATAATACAGCAGAATATTACTGCAAAGTAATCAATATTGTAATTGTGCCATTGGCTGTTTCATAGACAAACCAATAAAGGGGACACGTAGAACCATAGACACTGTCCCCACTGGGTCTGGGTCACGGACACACGCCTCGACATTGTCTTTGTTACGTTATTGGATTTATGAAGGACACAACTAATAAAAACTTATTAACTACGATTATTATTTCTTTTTCTTTAATAACTTAATTGACCGAGCGAGCGAAGCGTATAACGTTTCAATGTTTTTCAGGGCTAGCGGTCCCCTTTATTATCCGATCTTCACGAAACTTGGCACAAGTATTCCTTTACTAGAAACAGTATTTCTTGTGGGGCGCCACTGGAAATACCTTCTGCGTGCGAGCCCGAGACGCCAGGCAAGGAAAGTGAGGGCGGCCGCGGAATTTAAAAAAAAAAGTTTTTTAGTGGCGTTTTTTTATTGGGGATTAGTGAGAACTAGGACCCCGACTGAGGGGGCTCTTTGAAGAGCCCGACGGAGGAAGCTGTCCAGCAGGGCAAGGTGGTGGTAGCGGTGTCTCTTGACATCGCCAATGCTTTCAACACCTTGCCATGGAGCTGCGTTAGGGAGGCGCTCGTGTATCACGAAACGCCTCTACCTCCGTCGTATTGTCAGGCTTACCTTTCGGAGTGGGCCATAGCTTACCCTAGCTGGCTCGGGCTAGCTCGGCGAGATGTGTCGTGCGGTGTTCCGCAGGGATCGGTACTGGAACCGCTTCTGTGGAACATCGGCTACGACTGGGTGCTGCGGGGTGTGTTGCCTAAGGGCGTCGGCGTGACGTGCTACGCCGACGATACTCTCGTCACGGCACGGGGTGCAACGCATCAGGAGGCAGCACTCAAGGTCACGACGCGTGTTGCTCAAGTCGTGGGTAGGATACGGCGGCTGGGACTGAAGGTGGCCCTGCACAAGTCCGAGGTTCTCTGTTTTCACGGACCTCGGAACGGTCCACCTGAAGGTTCCAGCATAACTGTAGGAGGCGTTAACATCGGCATCAAGACCTAGATGAAGTATCTAGGGATCGTACTTGATAGCCGATGGAACTTCGGACCACATTTCCGAAGTTTGGTCCCCAAAGTGACGGGGGCATCGGTCGCGCTTTCGCGACTCATGCCCAACAAAAAGGGCCCAACGCGGGGAAGCGGGACCCTATACAGGGCTCCCGTATGGGCGGTCAGGGTGAACGCGACTCTGTTAAACAGACCACTGCGAACCTTGGCCGTCAAAACCATACGAGGGTACCGCACGATCTCCGGAGAGGCTGCATGTCTCTTAGCCAGGACCCCTCCATGGGACCTGGAAGCGAGAGAAAACTATATTATTATTACGCCGGCGGAGAAGCTAGTTTAAAAGTAAAATATATTACGAATTTCTATTAAGTAACAAATTTTATTACCATACACACAAATCCACGTTCTTATCCCCATAGGGGTAGACTGAGGTATTCATTAAAGTCATATTTCGCTAGTCACTTTGTTTGCCACGGCAATAGGGGGCGAGCCCATTGCCGTATCCCAGCACTTTGGGTATTTTTCCATAGCCTACATGTCCACCTGTCAGCAGGAGCACCGCGTGCAAGCCTCGGAGATGTCAATATAGTCCTTAAGTAGCACCCTCTTGTAATAACATAGGTAGGTATATATTTTGAAAGACTTGTTTCCTACTTCGATACTTGATTACTTCTTGCACTGACTGAAATAAGAAATAACTGTATTCTTTATTATTCACTGGGAGTCCGTCGGAAATATTAAAAATGTAACAGTTGATTATCGTGTCTGCCAAATAATTACACCCTATTGCCACTATTAGGTATCACAACGTATTAATTAACGTACAAATAATCTACCTACACAGGTACTGTGTCGAAAGAACAGTCTACAATCAACATGATCATCAGAACATAGTATTAACACGTGCCCTTAGATCTTAAAAACTACGCAACGTATTTTGATGCGGTTTTCACCCATTGATAGAGTGGTTCTCGAGGAACAGTTTTGTGTATATAACGTCGCGGGCGTCCGCAGTGAACTAATAAACCCACGGGTACACACACATTTGACGTAAATAACAGTCGCATTCGATTTCTTTGGGTCCTATCACAATAACGGTTTTAAAGCTCTTTCTCCACTCCACTTTGAAAGATAGAGCTCATAGCAGGTATGGGATGGAATCTGATTTGTCTGTGACTTATTTTTGTATAGTCCGAGACGCCCAGAACTTTAATTGGCTGTGCCATAGCGGCTGGTACGTAAGATTTTGTTGCCTTTCATCAACATTTCATACCAAGGCAACGGGTTTCAATTTTTTTTTTCAAAATTATTATAAAATTCATTCGGTCATTTTGGACATAACCCATAATAAATGTCCCCGGTGACGGCAATAGGCTTGCGTCCTATTACGTGGGACTAAAAATACTGGCAAATAGTGAGTGTGTAATTCACCCCTGCCTACCCCTTCGGGGATATAGGCGTGATATGTGTGTGTGTGTCTTATTTTTTATAATATAATGAGAGAAATTCAAATTCAGTGAACTGGCAGGACTTCAAACGCATTTACCCTTGTATAACCCATTTATCTATAGCAAATATTGTATTATGTGTCGTGCGCGAGTTTGTAACTTAATATGGATATTGGTTTTTAGTTACAACCTACGTTTGAACTCTGAGTTTGCTAACTGCATTCAGCTGGGATTGGAAGGGATTGAATTTCACTTCGATTCTGATTTATAGACTCATCTGCATAGAGACGATGAAAGGAAATTGAGGAAGCAGATACATACGGACGGCAGTGTTTATTTTTGTTTGTCTTTTTGTTTATTTGTATAAGTACATTAACTATCTGAAGACTCTGAATAGACTTGTTTGCGGTTTTTACAGAGACTTAGTTATGTTAGGCTTCCTTTCATCAAAACAAAGGGTGCAAAGGGGCCCTTCTTACATCTATCGGGCCCCAGCGACCTCACCTGCTAGTGGCGCACCTGCTGATTAACGGACGAGGTTCGTATATTACGGTACCCATGTGGTGGCTTTGGCCCCTACGTGGATACCAGGTGGTACAACAGTGTTGGTCCGGGGGGGTACCACCGTGCAGCTGTGCTAAAGCCCCCCAAGTAACCCAGCCCAGGCTGGGTTGCGTTAGGGGTTCAGCAGCTGCACTGCCGGGCCCGGGGCGGTGTATGGTGCGGCAGGCAGGGGTCCAGTGGGGGCGAAGCTGAGTCTAGTGTGGGTGGTGTGGGTCGATTCGCCGGCCAGGGAGACCCTTAGCAACGGCGTTGCCGCGGCCACCCGCAACATAGTCATGGGGCCCGCCTGGGACCAACCACCCCAGTAGGCTGCCCCACATGTTGCGCATAATCCTGTTGTGGGGTCGCCGCTCCGGGTGGTAACCGGTGTGGGGTAGCGGCGGCCTTGCATCAGGGGGGTTTGGGAGCCCTTCCGTCCGGCGGGTCGGCTCCGATCTAACCACACGGTTCTAGACGAAGCTAGCCTCTGCACTTTGTCACTTACTGCCGCACCAAATATCGCCCTGTCTTCACGCTTCCCCATATTTCAAAATGACAGTGCAACAAGAGAATAGACGGTACACAGCGGCCCCTAGAAACCCCACAAAGTTGACTTCGTTTGAGGTGGAGTTCGCGAATATCCGCGGACTCCATGCAAACCTCGATACCGTCCACCATCACCTGGAGTCGGCACGGCCTTCTGTGATGTTCCTAACGGAGACACAGATACGCCGCCCTGACGACACGTCGTACCTCTGTTACCCGGGCTATATCATTGAAGAACAATTCCGCGATAAAGCCGGGGTGTGCGTGTTCGTTAGGGCGGATGTTTGCTGCCGCCGGTTGCGCTGTCTGGAGAACCCCTCCTACTCCGTCCTTTGGCTGCACGTGGATCATGGCTCCATGAGCCAGATCTACGTGTGCGTCTACCGCTCCCACACAGGGGACACTGGGACAACAAGGCTTTTCGAATACCTCAGCGAGATGGCTGACGATGCGCAGGTGCGGTTCCCGAACGCTGACCTGGTTTTCCTGGGGGACTTTAACGGTCATCACGTTGAGTGGCTGGGGTCCCTTAGGACCGATCATGCGGGACGAACCGCCCATGCATTCGCTCTCTCCCACGGGCTGACCCAGATGGTACGGGGGATCACCCGGATACCTGACAGGTCAGACCACACGCCCGCCTTGCTGGATCTACTGCTGACGAGTCGCCCAGCCGAGTACAGTGTGTCGGTACGCGCCCCACTGGGCACATCCGACCACTGTGTGGTGCACGCCAGCTTCCAAGTGCCACCGCCCGCTCGTGCTGAACAAATGACTCGACGACTATGGCACTACTCGTCGGCAGACTGGGACGGTCTCCGCGATTACTTTGCGTCCATCCCGTGGAGCCAGCGCTGCTTTGTAGGGAAGGCGCCTTCGGATAGCGCTGCTGCCATTGCTGGCGAGATCAGTCTAGGGATAGAATATTATATCCCTTTCACTGATGTCGCCAGCATCCGCAAAGCTCGCCCCTGGTTCGGGCGTGAATGTGCCGAGGCTGTCCAGAAAAAACAGTCGGCATATCGCGCCTGGGTCAGGGCTCGGGCGGCACGTGACCCGAACGTGAACCGCCTCAAAGCAGCGTACAATCGGGCCACTAGGTTCAGCAAGAGGGCCTTCAAGAGAGCGGATGCCCAGCGCGTCGCGCGGCTTGGTCAGGAGCTCACATCCCATCCCACGGGCAGCCGTGGATACTGGCAACTGGCCAAAGCCGTACAGTCAAATTTTTGTCAACCCTCGCTGCCACCACTGCGTTTTCCTGATGGATCACTGGCTCACAAAGCCCAAGAGAAGGCGGACATGCTCGCAGACCTCTTTGCGGCTAATTCCCGGGTCGATGACCGTGGCCTGCAGCCCCCCGCCATCGCCAACTGTGGCCACACTATGCCTGATATTGTTATCAGGCAATGTGATGTACGGGCAGTGCTGCGGTCACTCGACACGCGGAAAGCCAGTGGCCCTGACGGCATTCCGGCGGTGGTGCTACGAAAATGTGCTGCTGAGTTGTCTCCAGTATTAACGCGTCTGTACCGCCTGTCATACTCTACAGGCCTCGTGCCGGAGGCCTGGAACGAGGCGAACGTACAACCGATCCCCAAGAAAGGGGATCGATCCGATCCAGGCAACTACCGACCCATAGCTGTCACCTCAGTCATTTGCAAGGTGCTCGAGCTTCTTATTAATAAGCAGCTCATGCGATACCTGGAGGATCACTCGCTAATCAATGATCGGCAATATGGCTTCAGGCCAAAACGATCAACGGGCGACCTCCTGGCATTCGTCACGCATGTATGGGGTGAGGCTATGGAAAAGTTTGGCGAGTCCTTGGCTATTAGCCTGGACATCGCCAAAGCTTTCGATAGGGTCTGGCATGCTTCGCTCCTTTCCAAGCTTCCGGCATATGGTCTACCTCCTCAACTGTGCAGCTGGATTGCCAGTTTTTTAAACGAGCGCCGAGTGCGGGTCCTCTGCGATGGCCAGGCTTCTCGCTTTTTGCAAGTGAATGCCGGGGTACCGCAGGGGTCCGTACTGTCACCAACTCTCTTTCTTCTGCATATCAATGATATGCTTTCCCTCGGGAACATTCATTGCTATGCAGATGACAGTACATTGCACGGGAGTTACTCGGTTCGTCCGACGGCGGGGCGATCTGTGATAGAGGAGGAGAGACTCGTGGGTGATCTCGACCGAAGCCTCGACAGTATCTCCCAATGGGGTGCCGAGAACTTGGTCGAGTTCAATGCCCACAAAACACAGGCGTGTGCATTTACAGCGAAAAAATCCCCTTTCCTTCCCCTACCCACTCTTCAGAATGCAATATTACCAATGAAGGACAATCTAGACATCCTTGGCATAGACGTTCGTCGAGAGCTCAATAACACAAAATACATTGAGAGATGTATTGGGCTAGCTTCGCGGAAACTAGGAATACTGAACAAGGTAAAGCGATTCTTTACACCGCACCAGAGGTGTCTGCTGTACAAAACGCAGATTAGACCCTGCGTTGAATACTGCTCTCACCTCTGGGACGGCTCCGCGAAGTATTTGCTGGACGCACTCGACGCTATGCAGCGACGCGCTGTTCGCATTATAGACTGTCCGGAGGTAACGGGAAGCCTTGAGCCGCTAGCCCAGCGCCGAACAATTGCTTCCTTGGCCGCGTTCTACCGTATTTACCACGGTGAGTGTTCTGAAGAGCTCTTCAACCTGATCCCACCCTCTCCCTTCCGATCCCGAACAACGCGTGCCGGGCAGAGATGTCACCCTCATACCGTGGAAACCGTCTTCGCGAGAACCGAGCGTTTTAAACGATCGTTTCTCTGCCGAACGATGGTGGCTTGGAACGCCCTGCCTGCGCACGTGTTTCCTCCTACATATAACCCTGGGCTCTTTAAGCGAAGCGTGAAGAGGCACATTACAGGGTCGTCAAGTTGAGGGCCACTCTCTATAGTATTCCTGTGTACTGTGAGAGTCGCCCTCAATTGCCAGACGTCGCCTCAGCTTACCATCAGGCGAGTGGCGTCAATTTGTCGACCTAAATATAAAAAAAAAAAAAAAAAAAAAACAAAATAGAATACCAGATTCTGTTAGTTGAGGTATACCTACTTACATACACTCTTTTCAACAAAGTATTTTGCTTCCAGCTTCAACAAACTCCTCTTGCAGAAGGAAGAGCTAGAGCAGAAGCAACTTCACCTGCTGCAGGTGGTGGAGAGTGAGAGGACCTCGCGCTGGCAGTACGCGCAGCAGTGCGAAGAGCTAAGCAATGAGGTCAAGAAATTGAGGACTGAGGTAGGAAGTTGGGAACTGCAAAGTAGCGCATTGTGTACGACCAGGGAGTTATAAATTGGCACGAGGGCTTAAAGAGACCATGCCAGAACTTAATAAAAGGGAGCCTTTCCCAACCCAGTTGGGCGGCTTTCCAGCCTAACCGTATCAAGTGATTGAAATCTGACCTAAACAATTCACTGACAATTTTTAGTGCTCAACTTCTAGTAACGACTGCGACTGCCGTAAGTATGTTCGTATAGCTGACGAGACGGATGACTAAAACGTGCTAAACGTGCTCTCCGAGGCACGGAGCGGCCTCAATGTCTTAAGAAATAGTCACTAAGTATTGTGTAACAAAATCTACATGGCTAGTGTTGCTTAACCTTCGCAATACATATGTTAACGTCATCGGTTACCACTTTAGTATTGAGTTTTTGCTCGATACCACTGGCTTAAATCACCGATGGGGGTGATTAATAAAACCATTAGCGAGAGCAAACCCATTGGTTCACCAACGAACTCGCAAGCCGACAGTCTAAACTGCCAAAGGACCACTTGCGTGCTTCAAAACCGATGGACTTGCTCGCTGCCTCGTTGAGCATGCAGCATGTATAGACGTAGAATTCGAGCATGCTGCATGCTTGTAATTCTATGACCGCGGTTTAAAAGACGTGGTGTGTTTGGTACGCTCGCCAAACCGCTTTTACACGACTATCGCCTAATACTCTCGTATTGTTCCAGTTATGCACTTACAAAAAGGAGCATGAAAACTTAATTAGAGCTGAATCCACATCAAGTTCTTCTCCCAGCCCCTCCCCGGAAGTTGAACCTGCTGAACTGAAGAAGATTAAAAAAGTTCAGGTAAGGAGTATTCGGATGTCCTGACCTCTTTTTGTTTTTTTTTATTCTTAATTGTACAAATTTACAAAACACAAACAATAACAATATGTACAAAGGCGCGCTTTTCTTCCAGCAGACCTTAGAGGTATAGAGGAGATAGATAATACTGAAGAGAGAAGAGGAAAGTGTAAACGCGTTTAGCCTTTAGTTTAAACGACCCAACGAATCCTTAACATTAGTTTAATAAAAAATAGAGTGTTTCAACAGATAGGAAGTCTAATATAGAATTATAAATTAGATAGGAATAATTATAAAGTTATAAACAGATTAGATTAGGCGGAGGAATTCTTTGACGCATATTAGAATTTAGATACGTGGTCACACTATAAGTTTTGCGTAACTTAAAAAAACAACATGTTAAAACCAAAATGTTATGTTTATTGCTTTTCAAAATACTCTCCTTTACATTTTAAACATTTTTTCATGCGATCGAACCATTTTTTAAAACAGGAGGACCATCAGAGGAAATCTGAAGGCATGTTTTCTACGTGCTGATTGAACGCTATCACTGCCTCTTCGGAGTTGGTAAAAGTGAAACCTCTCATCAAATCTTTGATTTTGGGGAAAATACAGAAATCACAGGGTGCTAGGTCGGGGCTATGCGCAGGATGGGTGACGAGTTGTACTTTTTCGGAAGCTAAAAATGACTTTGTTTTTTTGGCCGTGTGTGAAGAAGCGTTGTCATGATGTAGGAGAACGCGGCTTTTGGGTCGTCTTTCGCGAACTTTTTCTAACACCCTGGGTAAACACATGGTAGAATACCACTCGGCATTAACACTCTTTTGATCTTCAACTGGAATTGTACAGATGAGACCCGTAGCTGAGAAAAAAAACGCGAACATTTTTTTACCAACGTTTCTCGCCTGCCTCACTTTTGTTGGCTTGTTCTCATTTTCAAACACCCATTCACAAGATTGCTGTTTTTTTTCGGGTTCAAAACATCTCGTTTCGTCTCCTGTGACAATGTCATAAACAGTATTAGAATGTCCGTGGTCGCACTTCAGTAGCATCTGTGAGCACCATTCCACGCGATCTCGCTTCTGCTCCGCTGTCAGTTCATGGACTCCAACGACAACAAAGTTTCCGAACTTTCAATTCTTCGTGTAAAATTTTCTGGATTTGACTCATACCCATCGTTGACGGCAGTTGAAGGCCGCCCTTCAAAAAATTCGTCATGTAAAGAAACTCGACCTCTCTCAAATTCAGCAAACCATTGCCTCACGGTGCTCAAACAAGGTGCTTCTCTCCCAAAAGCATTTTGAAGACGAGCGGTACAGTCTTGCGCAGAGAGAGAACTTTTAAAATCATAAAAAATCATCACTCTAAAATCTTTTCGACTTAATTCCATTTTCCATCCCGAACAACGCGTGCCGGGCAGAGATGGCACTCTCATACCGTGGAAACCGTCTTCGCGAGAACCGAGCGTTTTAAACGTTCGTTTCTCTGCCGAACGATGGTGGCTTGGAACGCCCTGCCTGCGCACGTGTTTCCTCCAACATATAACCCTGGGTTCTTTAAGCGAAGTGTGAAGAGGCACATTACTGGGTCGTCAAGTTGAGGGCCACTCTCTATAGTATTCCTGCGTACTGTGAGGGTCGCCCTCAATTGCCAGACGTCGCCTCAGCTTACCATCAGGCGGGTGGCGTCAATTTGTCGACCTAAATGTAAAAAAAAAAAAAAAATTGTCGTTGCATACGTAGAACTTTGATGTGTGATAAAAACAATTGACAAATGATTTCCCGCCAATTGTTTTTTTTTTATTACTAAGAAAGAAATATAACATTCGAAATTCAAATAGTTCCGATTAGCTAGAAGTGCAAAACTTTTAGTGTGCCCCATGTATAATTAGAAGGTATAATTTTAGAGTAGGTAATGTACATATTTAGTTAGTTTCAATTGTTAACAAAACGTCGACAATTGTTTCGCCTCTAAACGAGGCATTATCAAGACTGTCTCAAAGAGAACAGCCAAAAACAGCCGAAAAAATAATGCTATTATATATTTTTTTAAGTTTTTAACATCTTACTTACCATTACTTTGTCATGGATTTTCGCCAGGTAACGCCTGTTTCTATCCAATATTTGAGTTTCAATTGTATTTTTTCATATACATATATTGTAATTCTAATAATGTAAATAAAGTTTTATTATCCGATTAGACGTTAAATATGTAGATAGATATTTTATAAATCACAAACACTGAAATGTCATCGGCTGGACTCGAACCCACGGCCTTTCCTTAACAAGGGGAATGCTCTTACCACTAGCTACAATGACCAATACCGCCATCGTCCAATCTTTGCAACATTCATATTTAAAACGTAATTTCCTTATAAACGCGGGTGTAATCCAAAACTCCGAGGCCTTGTCGATAATTTTAACGTAATTTTAACTTTAGTACTCGCCAGTTGGAGGAACAACTTTATCCTTTGTAATATTTTTCAATGATTATTATTTTCTTAAAACCCCAGACGACAAGGGGTGTTAGGGCGTTTTCACATTGCACGATATCGTCACGATATCGTCATGATATCGTGTGTAGTTATTTTGCAATGTGAAAACGTTTAAATGTCACTGTTGAATTGGGTGGGTGTAACATAAATTGATTGATATGTTAAATTGATAGGTATCTTTAAATGTTTAATTTGCATCCAATCGCATTAGTTTGGATAAGACAGTGCTAGAACTTGAAATTAACTGGGTTATGTTTTTTGCGCGTGTCTTGTATGTAGGTGCAAGTGCGTGTTGTTGTTCTTTATAAGCTATATTTCGAACCGCCGAAACGTAGTATATGACGACCGCGTTGCTCTATGGCCTGAACGGATTAGTTGATGAACATAATACGAGTACATCGGTAGATTCGTCTTGGTGACTCAAATGTTCTTAAATAGGTGATGCGATAAAAAATCAACATAGTGACTGTGAGACGCTAATTGTGTAAAAATCGCAGTTTATGACACTGTTGAATAAAGTCCCCACTTTATTCAACGTGTCTTAGAACACGAAACGAACTTTTACGAGTTTCCTTTTCCTTATCCTACGAGTGTTCTAATCCATAGTTATATGCATTTTTGTACATTACTTAATTTAATCTTATCCGTTTAGACATTTGAGAAACATATTATATTTTCGGTCTATTAGAGTTTCTTCCGAGGCTGGTTGTGCCGCCGCCGCTGGAAGCAGATCGTGGACGAGTACATAAAGAGCCCCCACGCGGAGAGCATGCGTAAGAGGAACAGCCTCGTCTTCAAGATGGTGGAAGCTGAAGAGGAATATCTTGAGCAAATGGAGATACTGGTAAACTTACAAGACAGTATAACGATCTATTTTTAGGGTTCGGTATCTCAAAAGGAAAAAACGGAACCCTTATAAGGATCACTTTGTTTTCCGTATTTCTGTCTGTCAATACCCTTTTTCTCAGAACCGCCTAGAGATATCAAGCTGTGATACATATCAAATACTAGCTGTCACTTGGAGCTGTGAAAAAATCAAACTTCTTCGTTCTTCCTTCGGTGTTTTTATATTTGGGTCGTTAAAGTGACGTCGCACGCCTTATGAAAGCCAAAGCGACGTTTAGTGATGAAGGGACACTTTCATAGAGCACAACACTATTGAAAGTGGCCCTCAAGTTCAAGGCCCAGTGATGTGCCATTTCACGCTCCGCTTAAAAACTCAGGGTTGTAAGTGGGAGCAAACAGCACGGCAACAGCACTGCTGGATCCCTGCACTTAGTTTGTTTTCAAATTCGAGCTCAACCTTATTCCTGTGAAAAAAACGTGTATTTTTACCTCATAATCATTATACAGGTGACTTGCTTCCTCCGCCCATTCAAGATGGCTGCCAGCTCCAAGAAACCTCCCTGCACCCACGAGGATGTCAACTCTATCTTCTTAAACACCGAGACGGTGCTGTTCCTCCACCAGATCTTCTTCAAAGGTCTCACGTCTCGGATGGAGTCTTGGCCCACACTTGTCCTAGGTAAGTTTTGGATGGACCGGAATAGTTTTCTCTGCATCACACTAAGGTTGCCTGGTGCCTGGTTAGCTTAAAATAAAATTACACTAAAATTATATTTGACTCAACATTAATTTAGGTACGTCCCGAAGTAACACTTGAACGTCAAGATTATGGCTGCAAAATTTAGATACAGTTACTACCAGATTTGCAAGTCAATAGGTAAAACTTGCGAGAAAGAACCTGGCAATAAAATTCACGGCCACGGACTACGATGATCTGACATAAACATTTCATGTTTCTGGTACATACAGGGGACCTATTCGACATGCTGCTGCCGATGTTGACGATATACCAGGAGTACGTGAGAAACCACCACTACTCGCTGCAAGTCCTCACCGAGTGCAAGCAGGCGCCGCCGTTTGCTCTCCTTCTAGAGCGCCTGGATGACAAGCCCGCCTGTCAGGGTAGGAGTCTGGAGACGTTTCTTACTTATCCTATGCATCAGGTAAGTCATATACCTAACATATGTTGTTGACCGTGACAGCGACTTGACTGCTTCCCGAGTGATTCCATTTCAATTTAGTCCCATTCCGACAATTATTTGGTCCCATTTCGGTAATTTGAAGTCGGTTTTCCAATGTCTGAGGTTTTTTAGTTCGTAGTCAGATTTTTTTTCGGAGAGGAATGAGTCAAATAGCCTAAATAAAGTTTTTATTGTTCTTGAAGTGTGCTAATCTACCACTAATTTGTATATGTGATTGTATGTCCAGATCCCACGCTACATAATAACTCTCCACGAGCTCCTGGCCCACACTCCCCATGACCACGTGGAGCGCCGCAGCCTCCAGCACGCGCGCGCTCAGCTCGAGGAGCTGTCGCGACAGATGCATGACGAGGTATTCCCCGCGTACTGAAAGTCAACTGTGATCAACTGTCAACGATGCGACTATGCATTAGTTTCATAGCTGTTCGTATGGCAATCGGATCGGAACCAACGACGGGTTTACGTGCAGTCCGAGAAACGGCACTAAATTATCTATTTATCAAGAAAAATTCCTTACAGGTGAGCGAGACTGAGAGTTTGAGGAAGAACCTGGCGGTGGAGAGGATGATCATGGAAGGGTGCGACATACTACTTGACGTTAATCAAGTTTTTATTCGACAAGGTAAGATATGTTTGACCCTTTGCTTTTCCTTGTATTTTCTATCCATCCAAAGGTTGTCTGGAAGTGATCGCTAGTAGCGATAAGATCACCACATGTTTGTTTTGGAACTTGATTTGCTATTTGGGAGTGACAGAGAATGGAAATTGGTAATTCTAACTTTATTTATTGTTTTTGGTTTGGTGTTTCTGGTAATAAAGTATGAATTGTCTAAGAACAATTAGAAAACATACACATACCAAATAATACGATATTTTGTTCGGTCCGTGATAAAGCTTCACAAAGTAGAGTACGAGAGAGTTTGAAAACACAAATGGACCCTGCTGGTAGCGCTGCTGTGCCGGTACGAAGTTTGCAGAGTCAGCTTGTTGCTATACAAATAAATTGTTTCCTAGGTACCCTATCACTAGTGGTGGATAAAGGACGTAAATCCTCACTGCAGCTTCGTCTAGCATACCTCTTCAGTAACCATCTGCTGTTGGCAACCAGAGCCTCAGGGGGCAGACTCCGCCTGGCGCCCACTGATCGGTTACCTCTACATGATGCCCTGTTGATTGAAGACCCAGCCAGTGAAAATGACGATGGTAAACATGATGAATGGTTGCGACATTTTAATAATAACCTAAGTTTTTATTCCATAATTCTGGAGGTTTTGGTTACGAAGGAGAAGTTGCTAGGAGTTGAGGCTTGGGTATAGTAAGGGGTTCTTTTTATTAAGTAATAAAAAAAAGTTTTTCAGAAGATTTATGTTAGACTTCTCCTAGTAAGGTCAGGTCTTATCTAAGTAGGTCTTTGGTAAATTCAAAAGCTGGTTCTAATAATAATGTGATGATAACTGAATGCAGAATACCTACCGTGGATTCTGTAGGGATCCAGAACTTATGAAATAATGTCGAAGATATTGAACAGCGGTGAAATCTCATTCCCCGATAGCTTAAGCTCAATCCAGGGCATTATACACGCTTTGTTTCATCAAAATCAAATGGCAGGAAAAATATTTATATTCATGCCATACTCGATATGGTACCTACAGTAATATACAAATAGAATCACGCCTTAATCCCTGAAGGGTTAAACAGAGGCAAAGGTATTAGATATAGACAGAATGTAGCAAGTGGTTCTGTAAGCGGGGCTTTTGCCCCACAGCACGCAACCATATACACTCACCGACGTGGGATAAAACCCAACCCCAACGACGCGGGATTTTCATCCCGACCAAACCCTCGAAGAGGCCACACAAGTGGACAAAGTCCGCCGGGCGCCACTGGAAATACCCTCGCAGCAATGGACTTGGGAGCGGTCGCGGTCTCGCGGATTTAAAAAAAAACAAAAGTGCTTCTGTAACAAATATGCATTTTAGATTGTACTTTAGGGTGTTCGTCTCCGGGCGGTGAGAACTACCAGGGGTTGGACTTCAAGATACTCGTGGAGGTCAAAGGAGAACAGATTTGTGCTCACTTGGGTAAGTCACACTTAGTTTGAATCTATTGGTACCTTTGTTAGAAGGCATGGTTTTGTGCGTCCAATTTTCACAGGGTAATTTTGATTGTCCCAACGAAAGTGTTAAAGATCTATCAACATGTTTAGGGCTCAAGCTATTCTCACCTACACGCGTTGCACTTGCTGACAGTAAGACAAGGGTCTGACAAGAATACGTACTCAAAAAAGCTGACAATAGTACATACAATAGTGACTTTGTATTCTTATTTTTACCCAAAGTGCCAATATGACGTCACCGAGTCAAGGTGCTTCTATATGGAAACGTAACCGACTTGTTTATTATACTATAATTATCACACATACCGCCTGCGTCGCGTCGACTTGCCTCGGAGAGCACGTTGTCGCATCGGTCCCGGTTGTCATAACGATATCTATGACACTCGTTAGGGGTAGTTGGAGCCCTAAATCAAGAATCTTCGTGGTCTAACTACAAAACTTCGATATCGCCCATGGGTTGTGGAAGTCAGATGGCAGTCGCTTCACGGAAAAAATCGAAGTTCAGCCGCGAGCCGGAAACTGGAAAGTCGACTTTGGAGGAGGCATACACCCAGTTCAGGCTTCAATTGGCTAATGATAATGACGCTAACCGTAATGGCGCGATCTAGAAATTATATATAAAGGATTGGATAATGTCAGTATATACTCGTAATCACCGTAGCTTAGTGTGCAGAGCATTCCCCTTGTTAGGGAAAGGGCGTTTTCACATTGATACCTTAAAGTTACTGCTGCTACTTACGATATCGTCACGATATTGTGGTCGATATCGTGCAATCTGAAAACGCCCAATGGCCGCTGGTTCGAGACCTGCCGATAATATTTTAGTTTTTGTGATTTATAATTTGCTATCAAAGTATTTAATGATAATGATTTTCTTCTACTTCTTCTTTATTGCCTTATGGCCTAAAGTTTAGGAGAGTTACATCGGGCCACGCTCTTAGGCTGACACACAGGTCCGTCAGCCTGTAACCACGGCCCGATGTAACTCGGTCGAAACGTCAGGCCATAATATAAGGTAAGTATAATTTACGCTGGTGAAATCGTAACTATTAAAACGAATTTAGAGCACGACTGTGTAAAAACCGTGATATATACTTTGTGTACAGTGACCGGGAGCGTGGAGGAGAAGGCCGCCTGGACGAGCGAGCTGGCGCAGTGCATGGAGAGCGCGGCGCTGACGGAGATGCTGCGCGCGTGCGGCGCGTGCGGCGCGGCGTCGGCGAGCCTGCCCGCCTGCCGCTCCGACCGCGCGCTCTTCACCGACGACGTCGACATACGCTTCAGCCGCGCGCTCAACTCTTGTAAAGTGCCGCAGATACGATCTGCCACGCCTGAGCGACTGCTGCAGCGGCTCACTGGTATGTTTATTTATTTTAGTATATTGCGATAAGGCTACTTGCTCTTTAGCGATAGGCAACTTGTTGTAAATGATTTTCAAAGCGAACGAAAGCGTTTTATGTGTACAATATAGAGTATCAACCTTACTTACCACAATAAAGCAGTAGAAATCTATACAATTAATATTATTAGATATTATCAAAAAAATGAAGTGGGCGGTACAAAAAGACAAGTAATAAAATACAATTTTTTCATTCTTGTTTGTCTGTCTATCTGTATGGTACCAGTTACTGGCCAGGCTAAACGAAAATTGTGTCAAAATTCGTACCTACCTCGTTCTAGAGTAGCAGGAGTCCAAATATTTCAGAAAATGCCCGTGACTACACGCTAACACGCGCGGCTATTGCAGTCGCGTGGCAAAACATCCCGCGGCTGCCACGCTTGACTGCCGCACACCTGCCGCGCTCGATCTAGATGTCTTTGTATAATGTTCTCTCTTTAATTCTATATTCCGCAGATCTTCGTTTCCTGTCAGTAGACTTCTTGAACACGTTCCTTCTGACGTACCGGGTATTTACCGACGGTGTAACCATATTGGAAGCTCTGAAGCAAGTCTTCTACGAGCAGTCGCAGCAAGAGATGGAGCTGGCGCCTCCGCCGGACACTTCTGGGACTAGGAAGGCGAGTGGAGCTAGCTCGGTGTCAGGTAAGATATAGGTATTGAAAGAAAAACACATAAACAGCACAAAGTCACGCCTTTTTCTGGTGTTGACAGAGGTCAGGCTCTGACGAATGTGATCAGGCTCACATTTGCCAGTCCCTGAGTCCCGAATTCGTCAGAGAAGAGTAAGAATGACTTGGGCTTTAGAATTGTCGGCTTGATGATGAAAATTCCGAAATGACCATGGTGCCGTAACGTCCATAGTGCTAAAATAGCTCATTTCTTAATGACCAATTATACATAATATGTCGTCCATTATTGACTGAGGGAGCGAAGCGATCGAAGTTTCCGTTTCAACTTGCAGACTGGGGAGAATTTCTTTCGTCTGTACCTCTACATCTCTACATCTACGGGTTCTGTCAGATCATGTTTGAGGCCGTATTTATCAACCGATTTGCATGAAACTTTACACACACACTCCTTGCTTACAATGAATACTCGTAACATTTGAATGATATTTTTTGGATTGGATGACAAATGAAAGAGCAATAAAGAAAATTGAAGAAAGAATAAACAAAGCCGCTCCCGAAGTCTACGGTTCACAGAACCACTAGTCTAAAGTGCTACAGTTATTACGGCCTCATAACACAAGAACCTATTTAATGATACCCAGAATCTCTTTTCAACAGATTGACACAAAATAAATATAAAGTAAAAGAACATTTGATTTCAGGTTATGGGTCAGAGTACAGCGATCGTGATTGGCAGTCGAGATTCTGGAAGAACTCACGGAAAAGTAAGATCTGTCGGATTCTTAGATAAAACCTCTACTATTTTGTAATTATGAAAGGTGTTTGAAACATTCAAACACCGAGTCGTCCGACCAATTTAGCACAAAAATAGATCCAACGCTCCCATAATTCGTATAAGGCTTAAAACAGGTGCATGCAAAAAAAAATTTTGCTCTATTTTCATACAGTAGGTACTTAAGATTTCGTAAAAAGTGCTCAGATAAGCATACAATTAAATCAGCCATTTATAAAATAATCTTTGAAATTTTTATGTGAGCCACCATTTCCCAGCTAGATAATTTTTTTTAAAGTTTAAAAAGTTTTTCTAGAATGTTTTGATTTCAGGTGAAGAAGATGATAAACTGTCACCGTATCTTCTAGCAGCGCCGTCACGGAAGTCTTCTACAGTCAGCAAGGTGATTTCCTACAATATCTACATACTAATATTATTAGAGTTGTAAGAAAACAATTTTCTTAGTGAACAATTCTATATTTTTTTTTTAAATCGAACGACCATCACATCTTATGCCGAAAACCGTTACAACTGTCAACTTGGTATTTTTTTCTAATATTATCCCAATTGCAAGCTGGTTAATGTCTTACGACCATGCCGCCTTTGAACCATGACTACTGTTAATATTAAGACAGTAGGTACATTTAACTAGTGTGGAGAGAGTCTGATCACTGAGGGCAAATAACCACAAATCGGATGGGATAGTGCAAGTTTTTTTAAATTTATTAATTTGTCTATGAAACACGCTTACCTAAGGCTCCCGAGGAGGATAGCAGCCACTTGACTATACCAAAAATTTTGGCCACATCGTCCAGTAACGAAACTTTGAAAGGTAAATTAAGAACTAAACTAAATTCCCCATAATAATTAATGCGCCAATTATGAACTGGATCTGTAATATGAACAGAAAGGGTCCTTTGTATCGAGCAGTCACAGACATTGTGGTCACGTTCGTTTCTCAGCAAGGGTAGGCAGTCATATTAGAGGCTTACGTCAGTAACTTTGCTAATCCCATGTTATGTTTACCAGGGCCTTGTGTGTTGATCGGCAGGTGCACCACTTGCAAGTGACGTCGGTTTACTTTTAACATCTTTTTGGGAGCACCCAACCTTGAGTTTCTTATGTAGGCATTATGTTTTTACCAAAAAAAATCAGTGTTGTTTGGTAAACTGGGATCATTTTAGTCATAGCAAAAGCACTGCTTAGTGTTGAAGCTAGACAGTTATTACCTATTACATGGGGCACACTAAAAGTTTTGCACTTCTACTATTTGAATTTAAAATGTTATATTTTTTTAAACGTTGCAACCTTCTTAGTAATAAAAAAAACTATTGGCGGGAAATCATTTGTCAATTGTTTTTTATCCCACATCAAAGTTCTACGTATGCAACGAAAATGCAAAAAGATTTTAGAGCGATGATTTTTTATGATTTTAAAAGTTCTCTCTCTGCGCAAGACTGTTCCGCTCGTCTTCAACATGCTTTTGGGAGAGAAGCACCTTGTTTGAACACCGTGAGGCAATGGTTTGCTGAATTTGAGAGAGGTCGAGTTTCTTTACATGACGAATTTCGTGACGGGCGGCCTTCAACTGCCGTCAACGAAAATAATGTGGCTACTGTTAAGCGGTTAATTGAAGAAAACCCGCGGATTACCTATGAGACAATACGAAGACTATTGGGGATTGGTATGAGTCAAATCCAGAAAATTTTACACGAAGAATTGAAAGTTGGGAAACTTTGTTGTCGTTGGATCCCTCAGGAACTGACAGCGGAGCAGAAGCGGGCTCGCGTGGAATGGTGCTCACAGATGCTACTGAAGTACGACCACGGACATTCTAATGCTGTTTATGACATTGTCACGAAACGTGGATTTATTGTTTTGAACCCGAAAAAAAACAGCAATCTTGTGAATGGGTGTTTGACAATGAGAACAAGCCAACAAAAGTGAGGCCGGCGAGAAACGTTGGTAAAAAAATGATCGCGTTTTTTTTCTCAGCTAAGGGTCCCATCTGTACAATTCCAGTTGAAGATCAAAAGAGTGTTAATGCCAAAGATATGATGAGAGGTTTCACTTTTACCAACTCCGAAGAGGCAGTGATAGCGTTCAATCAGCACGTAGAAAACATGCCTTCAGATCTGTGGTCCTCCTGTTTTAAAAAATGGTTCGATCGCATGAAAAAATGAGTTACGGACTGAATTTCGACAGTACAATACTTCGACATGTAGCTTACTTCGAAAACATATAGATCGACAAGTCATTACTTCGACAGACAATTATTAGACAACACACACCTTCGAATTACCACTACTTCGACAGACGATTATTCGACAGGCAATACAGACAGATTCGACAGATTTTTTATGTAGTGTTTCGTTGAATTGTAATTAGGTAGGGCAAATTTTTTAATATATTTCAGAGCATTATTATTTTGGGTGAATGTTAAGAAATCTGTCGAAGTAGTGGTCATTCGAAGATGTGTCTTGTCTCAGTATTGTCTGTCGAATAATCGTCTGTCGAAGTAATGACTTGTTGATCTATGTGTTTTCGAAGTTCGCTACATGTCGAAGTATTGTAGTGTCGAAATTCAGTCCGTAACTCGTTTTTTTTAGTTACGCAAAACTTATAGTATGACCTACGTATAATAAAAATTACCCAGATCGAGAGATCCTGAGTCATGCTATTGCTCTTTATTTACCTCATTTTTAAGAGTTCCTTAGAAAAAGTTTCGGAACCCTGATAGTTTTGTCTAAGCGCTCAAACGGTTAGTGCTAGAAACATGAAATTTTGCGTGGATATGTGTATGTACTTCGGCGACAAAGTGATGAAAAAAATTTATAAAATATTTTTTTTGGGGTACCTACTTCCCCTACAAGTAAAGTGGTGATGGTTTTTTTTCTCGCGTCTACACCATCGTGTGGGGTATCATTAGATAAGTCTTTTAAATTCATTGGCAAGGTTCCTAAATTGATTTTTTGATTTAGGTATCCGTTTGCGAGATATTTAGCATTGAAGAGCATATTTTTGCGAAAACAGAGCGTCCGCTTCCTCTAAAATCTAAACGAGTGGCTTGAAGAACTTGAAAAAAATCCTGATAGTAGTCCATGTAATGAACTTTAAAGGAAAACTATAACGGATGGTATGACTTTGTTAGTTCAGGAGTTATAGAGGTTTTTATGGGTAACTACGGAACCCTATTTTTTACGTTGCCCGACACGCACTTGGCCGGTTTCTAAAGATACATCTAGTTACATAAACAAAAGACTTAAAAAAGCACCACGTTATAGCCTGACAATAGTGTACTTCCGATACTATTCAAAATATATACGGATATCTTTCTTTAGGTACATCCCCATCATCACCAGGAGCCGTAAGCTCAGTAACTTTGATTGGAAGTCCAAAGAAGAGTCCTACAGGTGAACAATCCACATCTAAATCTAAGTCTCCAACGAAGGACACTAATGCAGTCGTAGCGCTAAAGAAAGACGAGAGTATCGAGATGGTTGACCAGAGCGATGAAGATGTTAAATTTAAGGAGTATGAATCTGAGAACAAAAAGAAACCAAATGAAAAATTTAAAATATCTCATAGATTTTCAGAAGTAAGTTTGACTTAGACGTTTTCGTAGTTGAATATTATAGATACATGTAGGTATTTGACTAACAAACTGATTTATTGTTCCCATGAAGCTGATGTCGCAGGTATTGTTGTAAACATTTTCTTTACCAACCCTAATGATATGGCGTCTCTTGAAACGTTCACGAGACCCGGTAATAGTCAAACATAATTAATCACAACAAGAGTATATCTTTGCACAGTAGCTAATACTTTTAACTGATAAAGAAGCATCTATTAGAATTTATTATGGTTAAAGCTATACAATGTTGGTTAAAGGGTAGCTTTAACCTTTTTACCATTGACACAATAATAGTAAAAAGTTTAAAAATGCTGCTTAAGGGTCTTTCTGAACCCTGATTGGTTCATAAAGATATTTAAACGGAACATAATCGTGATAATATTAATGATTTCCTGCCTTATCGGTTGGACAGCATCAACCGTGTTGATGGTTATGGGTTGACTGAATTTAGTCACATGAGTAAATTATATGAAACTGAGCAAAAGCTTCCTAGAAAGTGCAAAATTGCAACAAAAAACATAGGTACTTCGCATTAAGCCAGCCCATTGAGAGGTCGATCGGACCAGATAAGACTGCGGCAGTTTGGCCTCAACGGATTGGAGCAACATACACAATACAACTGATGTATAAGTGATAGTTAATAGCTTCGTATATGGTGGACAAGGTTGGACATTGGATGTTTACGTGTAGTTTCCACGTACACATGCCAACCGATTTTGGCTTCTATATGAAACTTTCACTCTGTTCCGTCTGTTTACTAATGTCCTTTAGTTCCATTTAGATGATATTTATAAAAAATTCTGATTGTATATCTAGTTGAACGTTGTCCACAAAACCAACCTACTCTTTATAACCCAGCGTGTGCGTACAATCACGGAAAGCCCTCGCCGACTTCTGCCATCAACAGCTTCTGCAGCGACTGAGGCTCGTCGTCGATCTGAAAGCGCCAGACACACTGCCGATGCCAATGCAACAGAAGAGCTAAGGCGATCCTCTGATTCTGGGACACGATTTGCTGCTCGAAGATCAGTCAGGTATTGTAAAAACTTTATTCATGATTAAATAGGAGAAAAGAAACAAGAAAATCTTAAACACAAAATAAAACTAAACTTCCTAAGTATATAAAACCTAAAATATAGTAGCACAACTGGGTCCCTTATGCAGAATGCGCACAGCACACAGGCAGCATTCCCGCGCTTTCCGCGCAAAGTCTTTGCGTGAGAAATCTGCCTGCGCGGGGTACACTAGTTTCTTCCCTCAGACAGATATAGTTATTTAGGTAATTAATTAAAGACGAGCTTAAAGCCCGACTATTTCAGATTTGATCGCCATGCTAAATTGTCCTTAGAACACGTACACATTTTGTCGTGACGATTATTCCATCGTTAGACGACTGTCGTCTCTAGCGGTTTCCATTATAACGACTGTTTAAAAATGGCTAAATGCATGCGGTCGCCGATAGACTGATTTTATTTGCGGTTTCTATTGGCAGTGAAAGAAGATACACAAACTCTTCACTTAACAGCGAGCGTCGTCGTTACTATAATGGTTCGGAGCCACGTTCATCTGTCACATCTCAAGTGTCGCAAGTAGCGCAGGTAAGGACTAACTTGAACCGTATATCGGTAATAAGCATAATAATCTATTTTACAACTAACGACCGAATACTGAAACGTCGCTCAAATATTTAAGAGCCCTTTAAACTTTTCATACACAAACGTCACTTTTGAGCAAAGATTTAAAGTAAAAATAAAACATACTTTTTTAAATGGGTTAAATCAAGCTTTTATTATCATAATATTGCATGGTAATGCAACTTATGTATACGGGCAAAGTTTCAGCTCAATCGAAAACCGGGAAGTGTGTTAACTTGCAAGATTTGATTACACATCGGGACAGGTGAAAATAAATAAAAGCTTGTAAAAACTTAGAATCCTAGATCATTCTACATCCAAGTAACTAATGCAAGAGAGTTTTATTTAACTCTATAATATAACATCGGTACAATACTTAATTTGGCAGTAAGTATTAACTTATATTATTATTCTTTATAAATTTGATTTGTGTTTAGAATTATCGCCGTGAAACGAGACAACCAAAAGCGGGTGTCGTCATCACATCCTTCCGACAGTCTCACCGAAGGTAACAATCTCTATTGCATTTACCACCTCATTATATTTGTCATAAATAACAATTTTGAACGAAACAATTACTTCGCCATCGATTCTATGTCTAGCAAACATGGGAACTTCACAAGCCTCAATGTCGTGGCATGTTATTCATTTTTTTCTATAAAACTAAAATTCTTACTATAATTTTCATGCTTTGCACGTTTATCTACTCACACGTGATTAAAATGATTAATTATATTGATTCAACAGCTTCGGAAAAGACCTGTTGTGGTGAGTGATTGGTTAAGGTAAAAGATGTAGATACCCGTCCTAGTAGAGATAAATATAGAACTTAGACAAATATGTATATTTTTTATAAACTTTTATATAAATTTTGTATTTGATTCCTATTTTGAAATGTAGATACCCAATCACATAACACCACAGCAAAACTAACACGAACCCGTTAAAGTCGTAAAGTAAATACGTATTTTTATACCGTATAATATGAATCCATAACCGGATAGTAATACGACGTCAACTTGGATCGTCAATAAGGAATTCTATTCCCTCTTCTTATTGGTGTGTAAATAATGTTTGTTACTTAACCCATCATCAGATAATCAATACTGATTTCTAAACAACGATATTTCATATTACCGCAATTCACCACATCATCATCTCTATATTCTTTCAATGAACAACATTAATGGACAAAACTAATTCGTAAATAAAACTTCGATTGCTTTTATTGAGCGGAGCGAAGCGGAGCTCAATCTTAGGCGACAAGTGTAATTCGTTTGTGCGTCTACTCCTCCGAAACGGCTCGACCGATTTTGATCAAATTTGGCATGCTAGTCGACATCATAACCGGGAGTACATAAATCTGAAATCATGAAAATAGAGCTGACCACGGAGGAATAATCACCGAAAATGTCCTGGACATCGACGAAAAAGTTCTTTAACATTTAGCTAGAAATTCCAAAATTGGCACGCGCGTGCAAGACCTGCAGCTGGTGGGTTCGGAAAAACGATTTTCGAAATCGGATGCACTATCGAGGAATAATCACCGAAAAACCAGATGATTAAATGGTTGCCATGGAAACACGTGCGTCAACAATGAAAATAGATTTTTTTTCATTCGATTAAGTAATTTAAGTCAATGATATTTTATGTAATTACTAGCTGACCCCGCGAACTTCGTACCGCCTAACAGTCAATGAATGTCGTGTTACTTTTTAGCTGAACTAATTTAGGCTTTGATGAACGTAAAACAATGATACAAAATAATATATTTATATAGATATAAACAAAAAAGTATTTTATTATGATGAATGATGATGAAAACATACATACAGAATGAGAATAAAAATAAAAAATAATAATTAAGTACTTCAAACTCATGTCAGAAAAAAATGATTGAAAACTATGTTGTGCAGATTGGAAAAGAAAAAAAACTCGGATTAATTCATTAATAGGATTTTCATTCAAGCACTTTGTGGTAAACGACATTCTTTGTTTTTTGGTCAGGCGCAAGAACAAATAAAGCGGATGGTTTGCCGACACGTGAGCATGCCACGTACAATTGACCATGAGAAAAACATGCATTTTCTAGATTGAGGCCACAAATAGTCAAGGATTGGCCCTGTGATTTGTTGATCTTCATGGCGAAGGCAAGACGAATCGGGAATTGAATTCGTTTAAACTCAAAGGGCATATCCGTTGGGATCATCGGAATCCTTGGAATAAGAACTTCCTCATCTTTAAATTTTCCTTTAAGTATCGACGCGATAATCACATTGCTCATCAGATTTCTTATCACCAAACGCGTTCCATTACACAGTTTTAGTTGGTTTAAATTTCTAAGCATGATGACTACCGAGCCAACTTTAAGTTTTAAATTGTGCGGTGGTAAACCAGGCACATCCAAGGAGTTTAAAAATTCAGTTGGATAATTAGTGGCTTCTTCTTCGTTTGTTACACAGTCGATAGATTTGAATGAATACAGAGTACCTACGATTTGATTTTGAATTATAAAATTGAGGTCATCTACATCTTTATTTTTAGCGGCCAAAATTGCTCGCTCACTTAACCATTTAGTATTTTTGTGGTTAGCAATGATATCCGGGAATACTTTGTTGATAAGCTCGTCTTTTGATGATACGAAATTGCAAAAATTTGGAGGAAATGAAATCAAACCGCTCGATTTGTCAACAGGAACACGGCCATTACCGATAGTCAGCAATTGCTTCGAGAAATCATCAGCAGATAGATCGTTCAACAATGCAACTCTCATATTTACAGACAGTTGAAGTTTCTTTACATATCGCCACAGATTTGATGCTTTGAGGCAAGCGTTTATTTCGTCGGCAGCAGTAGATCTTGGAATGACTGGTAGTGTTTGTCGGAAATCGCCAGATAATAAAATCATTGCACCACCAAAACATCACGAGTCATTGCGCAGATCTTTTAATGTTCGGTCTAGTGCTTCCAATGCGCGTTTGTGCGCCATTGTGCATTCGTCCCATATAGTAGTCCCGTAGTAGTCCCGGAGTGTTTCGAAATGTTACATGTCGGTCGGTTGTTACAATCGCTTTACCTTGTTCAGTATTCCTAGTTTCCGCGAAGCTAGCCCAATACATCTCTCAATGTATTTTGTGTTATTGAGCTCTCGACGAACGTCTATGCCAAGGATGTCTAGATTGTCCTTCATTGGTAATATTGCATTCTGAAGAGTGGGTAGGGGAAGGAAAGGGGATTTTTTCGCTGTAAATGCACACGCCTGTGTTTTGTGGGCATTGAACTCGACCAAGTTCTCGGCACCCCATTGGGAGATACTGTCGAGGTTTCGGTCGAGATCACCCACGAGATGTCGTCTCTCCTCCTCTATCACAGATCGCCCCGCCGTCGGACGAACCGAGTAACTCCCGTGCAATGTACTGTCATCTGCATAGCAATGAATGTTCCCGAGGGAAAGCATATCGTTGATATGCAGAAGAAAGAGAGTTGGTGACAGTACGGACCCCTGCGGTACCCCGGCATTCACTTTCAAAAAGCGAGAAGCCTGGCCATCGCAGAGGACCCGCACTCGGCGCTCGTTTAAAAAACTGGCAATCCAGCTGCACAGTTGAGGAGGTAGACCATATGCCGGAAGCTTGGAAAGGAGCGAAGCATGCCAGACCCTATCGAAAGCTTTGGCGATGTCCAGGCTAACAGCCAAGGACTCGCCGAACTTTTCCATAGCCTCACCCCATACATGCGTGACGAATGCCAGGAGGTCACCCGTTGATCGTTTTGGCCTGAAGCCATATTGCCGATCATTGATTAGCGAGTGATCCTCCAGGTATCGCATGAGCTGCTTATTAATAAGAAGCTCGAGCACCTTGCAAATGACTGAGGTGACAGCTATGGGTCGATAGTTGCCTGGATCGGATCGATCCCCTTTCTTGGGGATCGGTTGTACGTTCGCCTCCTTCCAGGCCTCCGGCACGAGGCCTGTAGAGTATGACAGGCGGTACAGACGCGTTAATACTGGAGACAACTCAGCAGCACATTTTCGTAGCACCACCGCCGGAATGCCGTCAGGGCCACTGGCTTTCCGCGTGTCGAGTGACTGCAGCACTGCCCGTACATCACATTGCCTGATAACAATATCAGGCATAGTGTGGCCACAGTTGGCGATGGCGGGGGGCTGCAGGCCACGGTCATCGACCCGGGAATTAGCCGCAAAGAGGTCTGCGAGCATGTCCGCCTTCTCTTGGGCTTTGTGAGCCAGTGATCCATCAGGAAAACGCAGTGGTGGCAGCGAGGGTTGACAAAAATTTGACTGTACGGCTTTGGCCAGTTGCCAGTATCCACGGCTGCCCGTGGGATGGGATGTGAGCTCCTGACCAAGCCGCGCGACGCGCTGGGCATCCGCTCTCTTGAAGGCCCTCTTGCTGAACCTAGTGGCCCGATTGTACGCTGCTTTGAGGCGGTTCACGTTCGGGTCACGTGCCGCCCGAGCCCTGACCCAGGCGCGATATGCCGACTGTTTTTTCTGGACAGCCTCGGCACATTCACGCCCGAACCAGGGGCGAGCTTTGCGGATGCTGGCGACATCAGTGAAAGGGATATAATATTCTATCCCTAGACTGATCTCGCCAGCAATGGCAGCAGCGCTATCCGAAGGCGCCTTCCCTACAAAGCAGCGCTGGCTCCACGGGACGGACGCAAAGTAATCGCGGAGACCGTCCCAGTCTGCCGACGAGTAGTGCCATAGTCGTCGAGTCATTTGTTCAGCACGAGCAGGCGGTGGCACTTGGAAGCTGGCGTGCACCACACAGTGGTCGGATGTGCCCAGTGGGGCGCGTACCGACACACTGTACTCGGCTGGGCGACTCGTCAGCAGTAGATCCAGCAAGGCGGGCGTGTGGTCTGACCTGTCAGGTATCCGGGTGATCCCCCGTACCATCTGGGTCAGCCCGTGGGAGAGAGCGAATGCATGGGCGGTTCGTCCCGCATGATTGGTCCTAAGGGACCCCAGCCACTCAACGTGATGACCGTTAAAGTCCCCCAGGAAAACCAGGTCAGCGTTCGGGAACCGCACCTGCGCATCGTCAGCCATCTCGCTGAGGTATTCGAAAAGCCTTGTTGTCCCAGTGTCCCCTGTGTGGGAGCGGTAGACGCACACGTAGATCTGGCTCATGGAGCCATGATCCACGTGCAGCCAAAGGACGGAGTAGGAGGGGTTCTCCAGACAGCGCAACCGGCGGCAGCAAACATCCGCCCTAACGAACACGCACACCCCGGCTTTATCGCGGAATTGTTCCTCAATGATATAGTCCGGGTAACAGAGGTACGACGTGTCGTCAGGGCGGCGTATCTGTGTCAAAGTATTCCGTTGCCTAATTGCATTACGGCTTCGCTGGGAAAGATTAGATCTTCTAGGACGCGGTATTGTTATTAAAATGTGCACTCGCATAAAACCACCAAATATAATAACAGTGACAACTTTCGAGACATAGACAATAGCTCAAAGAGTATATAACCACTACGTATGAATATCTTATCAAGAAAAATCATATACAACCTATAAAAAGACATTTACACTTTTGTTAACCTGTAGATTTTTTTTCCTTATTCTTATAACCTTTACCAATTTATTCTTTTTTATTTTGTTCCTTTCCGATGATTTTATGTTTTTACTGTAGAATAAATCTTAGGTATTATTTTCTGGAATTAAAAATTAAATTATTAATAAATAATTTTCGAAAATTAATGGCTAAAACAAACAAATATAACACTACCTGAACTTTGTAGACATTTTACAAAAAATAAATTTCTGAACGCACACATGATGTCTTCAGAAAAAAAAAATTTTTTGCTTAAAGTTCTCAGCAACCAAGCCATAAGCTCCAAAAAAAAAAAATTGTTGTTACACTATTTGACAGGATTGTACAACTAATGTTTTACATGTAATAAACAAATCAGCATCTATTTCATTGTTTTTAAGATGTATTCTGCTATTCGTGACGGAAACAAATCCAACAAATCAAAAACCATGGCAATCGGTCCAGCCGTTCTCGAGTTATAAGTGTTGTAACAAACACGACTTTCTTTTATATATAGATAAAACCGTCATTGATTTAAGTGTTCGATTCTGATTCTGATATATAATAAAAACATTTGCTCCGCTCAACATTTGCAATTAGCATCATGCATTGCATACCTAGTTTATTTGTATTAACTTAGGTATTGGCATAATAAATTTATTTATTAATATACATGGAACAAGAAAAACCAATTACAAAAACTTACAACTTACTTAAAAAACAAACTACAGACCAGACTATACTATTTAAAACTAAAATAAATACGTGAAAGAGGGAGTCTTAGGTAGAGTGCCCATAACACAGGCAGCATTCCCGCGCTGGATTGCCAATGAGTCTTTGCGCGAGAAAGCTGCCTGCGTGAGAATCTCCAGTTTTATTTATTAGATATTAGAATTAATTATTTAATAATTTCTGCTGGTACTACCATTAGTTTGATTGCACTTACGGTAAATTTGATAATGGCAGAGACGAAAATGTTAGATTTGTCAAGTTTTATATTTTCATTACATAAGTAATTATAGTTTATTAAATATTTGCATGTATTTACTATACAATTTACTAGTACCACAGCAAATGAATAAATTATTACATATTATATCACACCTTTTTACAATTCTGCCTGTACTACCTACCTACCTGCCCATAGTTCTGTCTTCGTCTTTGCATGTTTTTGTTTTCTAATCTTATAATTGCTTTTATCTTTACAAACTTTAACCTTAAATGCGAATTTATTTTACCACATTACATTTTGCTTCTAGATTTCATTATTCACTCATTATTGTAAACAAAAATAATGCTACAGAAAACTTTTATTAGGTTTTGTATCTAATCTATTACAATGGTCTAGGAGCAGTACGTCTACAGCTGCTGTGGCATTTGCTGTGGCTACTTCAGCATCATCTAACCCAAGATCACCACCACCAACATCACCTCCAGCTACAAGAAGGGATTCTGTTATATCTACTGCTGCTACTATGCGGGTTCTCAACGTTTTAAGGTAAACTTTCATTATGTAAGGCTAATATTTTATATTAAATTTCTCTTCAATCTTTCTTATAGAATGTTACAATCTAATGGTTAAAATTATTATTTATTTATAAAACACATCACGAACACACACCTAGATAGGTACAGGAAAAATGACAATCAATACTTAAACACAAAATAAAACCAGACTAGACAGAACAAGATAGGAATCTAAAAACTAAACCTAAAATAAATTACCAGCACTAGGTCCCCTAGGCAGAGTGTCCATACCACAGGCAGCATTCCCGCTCTAAGAAGAAGAAGCTGCTAAGAAGAGTCTTTGCGCGAGAAAGCTGCCTGCACGGGATCTAATGGTAGTAATGAAACAAAACTGTTGTCAAGAATCAAAATAAAAGTTATTAAACACTCATTCTAAAATAATAAAGTAATTACAAATAAACCAACAACTTTAATGCTGCCGTGGTATAACTAGAATGCCGTTATCTACCGAAACCACTTTTTTAAATAAGCGCGAAAAACGTGAGAAAATCTTTAAATTGATGTAACTCATTAATGACAAATCATAACTAAAAATTAAAAATATCAAAAGATAGGTAAATTGGAGTACTTTTAAATGCCATCTATGAATTTTAGTACTTAGAACATATTTTTATATAAAAAACGTTTTATGCGTTTTAGTTTTACATCTCTAATACAAAGAGGTCAGAGGGTATAAGCTAAAACGCCGCTATGCATAGCGTAACGGCATTTTAGTGTAAAACTAATAAGAAATAACAATGTCCAATAATATTCTTTAAAAAACTACAATAATAATTATACATACATACATAAAAATACAATAAAAAAATGCCGTTACAACACATTAAGTCGTTTTAGCTAAATAAAAAGAGCCGTGAACTTGCTATATGTTAGACTTAAATGCAGCTAATGTCATTTTACCGCTTTTATGTATATTATCCTAGGCATATTATTAAGAAATTTGAAGCATTGTTAAACTTAAGTGCAGTTAAGTAAAAGAACCCTAAATCTTAACGGCACTATAGCGACACAATGCCGAGATGATAAGTGAGCAAATTTATGAAACCGTAGTTAAGAATAAAAATAAAACAGTTTTTTTTATTAAAATCGTTGTTTTATTGACCAAAGACAGTCTTTACACGTTTAAAATTACCACTTAGTGGTATAAAAATGAGCATAATTATAATTTTTACTTAAAACTAGCATATAGGAACATTCAAATATTCAAATGTTAGTAATTTTC
Organism: Nudaria mundana; assembly: GCA_963556515.1. Taxonomy (NCBI): domain Eukaryota; kingdom Metazoa; phylum Arthropoda; class Insecta; order Lepidoptera; family Erebidae; genus Nudaria; species Nudaria mundana. The sequence continues at coordinate 2,091,546 of OY748300.1, forward strand.
ATTATAAAACTACTATTTTTTTTTTTTTTATATTGGGTTCGCCAAATTGACGCCGCCCGCCTGGTGGTAAGTCGTGACGACGCGACGTCTAGCGAATGTGGGCCACTCTCACAGCGCACAATACTATAGAGAGTGGCCCTCAACTTGACGACCTACTGATGTGCCTCTTCACGCTCCGCTTAAAGAACCCAGGGTTATATGTGGGAGGAAACATGTGCACAGGCAGGGCGTTCCAGGCCACTATCGTTCGGCAGAGAAACGTACATTTAAAACGTTCGGTTCTCGCGAACATGCTATCCACTGTGTGGGAGTGGCATCTCTGCCCGGCACGCGTTGTTCGGGATCGGAAGGAAGAGGGTGGGATCAGATTGAAGAGCTCTTCAGAACACTCGCAGTGGTAAATACGGTAGAATGTGGCCAAGGCAGCTATTGTTCGGCGCTGAGCTAGCGGCTCAATGCTTCCCGTTACCTCCGGACAATCTATAATACGGATAGCCCGTCGCTGCATAGCGTCGAGAGCGTCCAGCAAATACTTCGCGGAGCCGTCCCAGAGG